>ML685800.1:6736942-6759241 GCA_007922175.1 Pelusios castaneus
TTCTTTCTTTCTTTCTTTCTTTCTTTCTTTCTTTCTTTCTTTCTTTCAGGAAGGAAAAAAGCAGCCCCCTTTGGAATATCTAATATTTGGTGCTCATGAACTCTGGTCGCCTGAAGTAGGTCAGGTCTCTGAGCCTTCTTGCCATCTCTCCCAGTTCCTTTGAACACTGTTATTTTTAATCTTTAAAAAAATCCCTCCCCTGCCTATGAAGGCCTGGGCTCGGTCCCTGATTAACGAGGCTTTGCTAGGACTAGAGACCAGCTGATGCCCATTAATGCATAGTTCAGGCAGCCCTTGCTAAGGGTGAAGAAGTGATGAGACATACCAAGGACAGCCAGAGAGTTTAGTGCCAGGGAAGGCCTGTCCGAGAGAGGGCGGTGGGACTGGATGGGTAGAGCCCTTCGCGGATACAAATATGTGGATCCGCATCTGATCTGCATGTGCAAGAACTGGCCCGTAGATATCTGTGTTGTATCTGCGGTTGCGGATACAATGTGGATATCTGCGGATATCTGCAGATTTGCCAGGCTCTAGCCCTGCACAGATATGCATATGTGACTCTGTATCCGATCTGCATCCACAAGAAATTGTCTGCGGATATCTGCATTGTATCTGCGGATGCGGATATAATGTGGATATCCGCGGATATCTGCAGATTTGCAGGGCTCTATAGATGGGCTCAGAGCCCACAATGAAGCTGACGTGCTGTTATCTCCCGAGGGGAACTTGTCTCCTGGGTTTTTTCTCAGTAACACTCCATGGTCAGGTCCTTCACCTGCAGCATCATCAATACTTTGCCAGCTGCACCAACCTGGACACAATCCAACACCCCCTGCCGCTGGTGAGGTGAAGGGTGGAGGGCAGAACCTGCCTCCTGGCTGCCCTTGGGGTTAACCCAATTTGCATCCGGGCCAGGCCAGCTCTCCCCTTCGGTCACTGACACTGGAAAAAGCTGGCAGAGACGGGTTCTCCTTCTCCATGAGTCTTAGCAGGAACGAGCTAGCTAGGTAGATCATACTCTGTCTGTGAAAGAGAGCTGGTTCACACCCTTTACCACCCACATGCTCTTATTTTTCTGTCTGCTGCTTGTTGCCCCCCAGAGAGCTGTGAACACCATCTTCTCTCTGCCACTAGCTTGTCTCCAGGCCTCAGGCAAGTCCCTTGACCCCTCTGCCTGGGTTTCTCCATCTCTGGGATGGGGAGGATAGAGGAGCGGGTGGAAGCTATGTGCTTGCCTTGGAGAAGGCCCCTCCAGGGAGGCTGATGGTCAATAGCAGGGATTCTAGTTACGCTGGGGACCCTATGACTTGGAGGTGGAAGGTGTGGGTGCACCGTAGCTAGATCTCCTGGCAGAGGCGACCTGTCTCTGCTGATGGGGGGCAGTATAATTTAAAGTTTTGGCTGCCCCAGAACAGCTGGAGTCATGCCCCTCCCCAGGCAGCCCACCCTTACCCTTCTTCTCCCCTCTCCAGAAAGACAATGGCTCCCTCCCAGCTGTTGTTCTGCCCATTTGGCTGCAGTGTGGTTCCCTGCAGCTGCCAAGAAGGGAGGGGGCCCAGCTGCACCATGGGACTGAGCAGGGCTGACAAGAAATCTCGGAGGGTGGGTGACCCCACCTGCCCCCCATGCTTCATCTCTGCCCTGCGGGACGGTGGAGACTGAAGATTCCCCAGACACATTCCATAAGGGCAGGCTCTGGCTCCTGGGGCCGCCTCCCCTCATTGTTGGGCGTTACAACTCTCCCAGCTAAAGGAGCAGCTCCCTCAGCCATTAACAGTAGTAGGCTGTTGGCTTCCAGTCGCCCCGCCACCAGAGGGATGCTGCCCCCCAGCTTTCGCCACCACACCTGGTTTAACATTCCCGTTGACTGCATGTGCAGGACAACTGCAAGCTGAGGCCAAATGTCTTCCGTACAGTTGGCTAATGAATCCCGTGTGGTTCTCTCGGAGGCCAACCCAGCCAGAGCTTCCTCACTCAGAGGAAGCCGCCTGCCTCCGATTCCTCGTCTCATAATCTCCCTATTGTAACCATATGGCGCATGTGGATGGGGTGCACGCGGGGGGGTATTAATACACATGCCCTTGTGGGAGTTGTTTGTACTTTCACTTGGGTCCTGTGAAGATTTTGTTTCACATTTTTCTGGGCTGCCTCAGCTCTTTTCCCCACCAAGCAAAACAAACAAATCTTCTTCCGCCAGCCAATCGCGCAGCTGTGAGGCGGCCTCACAATGGGGCTTTCTTGCCGGCGCACTGACGATTTGCAAGGGGTGGTTACAGAATTCCCCCAGTGACTGCTTTCGCCGTTCATTTTCGCCAGGCCCACCCTGCCCCGCCTGGAGAGCTGGCAGGAAAGATGCATTCTTGTGACCACTGCAGGAAGCTGTCAGCTCGGGAAAACAGCAGGCCTCCAAATAACGGTGTTCAGTAGCAATCAGCAGTGGAATAACCCTGTCCAACTGGCTCCAGAAAAACTGTGTCCTGCAGCAGTCAGGCTATGTCTACACTTGTTAATTTAAGTCGACTTTAATTAAGTCGACTTAACTAAGTTGACTTTAAGACGACTTAGTTAAGTCGACTTAGTGAGTCTACACTTAAAATTAAAGTCGACTTAAAGGGGAACTTACAAAGTCGACCTAGAGCGTCCACACTGGATGCCTAGGTCGACTTCTAGGGGCTTAAGGGGACCTAGGGCAGGTCCACGGGGGAGGAGGGACACCCCTTGCCCAGTGCCAGGGGGCTCAGCCTTTGCCCCATTGTACATAGGTACAATGGGGCAAAGGGGGTCAGGGACCCTGGCAGGGCATAGGGGCAGGGTGTGCAGGGCTCTGCCCTGCCCTGTGGGGGGGCATGCCAGGCTCCCCCTGTGCCACCCCCCCGGCAGGGAGGGCATTGGTGTAGTCCTGGGGTAGCCCTAAGTCGACTTAGGGCTACCCCACATCTACACTGCCTTAAGTTGACTCTAGGAAGTCAACTTAAACACTACGTCAAATTTAAAGGTGGTTTAATAAAGTCGACCTAATTTTAATTAAGTCGACTTTATTTTCCTTAAGTTGACTTAAGCAAGCTGCTTAAGTCGACTTAAGAAAACTGTGGTGTAGATGCAGGGTAAATTAAGTCGACTTAAGCAAGCTTAAGTCGACTTAATTTACAAGTGTAGACACAGCCTTAGGGAGGGAGGGACTTTAGCCATTAGGCATCAGAGCCAGATGGTCTGTACTCACTGGAAGTCAGCTATGGAATAACTCTCCAGCAAGGACGGGATCACTTCACAGGTGTCAGACATGGACCAACTCAGTCCGTCTGTTTGGTCTGATGCAAACAGTAGGGGCCAGATATGGGATAAGGAAACCCGGCAGATTACTAGTACAGATCCTCAACAGACTGGGCCGGCCTAGGCACGATACATACACATAGTTCCTGCCCTGAGGACAAGATAAATCAAGGAGAAAGGCAATATCATTAGCCTAATTTTACAGAGGAGAGATTGAGGTCCTGGGAGGTTACATGAGCGATGTCCTAATCCGTTATTCCCCTCTCTCTAGCCAGATATGGACTAGCTATATCTAAGAGGCAGAGGACACAGCATGCCTGAGTCTTCCCTCCATGACCCCAGGGAGCCGGCTTCAATGAAATCACCGGGAGCTGGGGTTACAGGAGGAAGGCTCAGCCCCGAATCGATTGTAGCTCCTTGGAGGTGCGGGGCGTGCTTACTGTGCCCAACAGTGTCAGAGATGGAGTGGCGAATCAGCGTGGGGCAGGAGACGACTGGGGTGTGGGACACTGAGCAAACAGGATTGACTCAGCTTTTTTGTGCTGGCTCACCCGCGTGTAACCCTGCCGGCCTCCACGGTTTGCACTCGTGTCGGCGAGGCGCCCAGGGCATCCACGAGAGGCCAGGCACCAAGTGGCTATGCCATGAGAGAAAGTCACGTGCAGAACGACAGTTCAATGGACGCAGCTGGTAGCAGCTCTCGGCAGAGGCTAAGGGTAACCTGTCAAGAGCTGCCGGGGGACATCTGTTGAGGCGTGGCTGGCCAGGTACAGTCTGCTGGGGGTGCGAGAAGGGAAGACCTCTCTTTGGGAATGACTGAGAGCCTTTTTCTGCACTCCCACCCTCCCGCCGCCCCTCCCTGCCAGGCCTCTTAATCCCTGCAGCCACTGGAGATTTCTGAAGCAGTTCTGGCTCATTTGCTCTTTCCCTGTTGCTGTCCGACACGCCCATCTGCTGCGGGGCTCTGTGCCTAGCATACAGACGGACATCCTGGCAGAGACCCCCTAAGGAAGACTTGCAGATCTCCGGGCGGGATGCAAACCAGCAAAGTTTGTCAGAGGGGAAGCAAAAATGGTTTCTCCTCTTTCCCGAGGTGGCGGCTGCAGCTATCGGGCCTTGATCTCCGGGGAAAGTGGCTGTGTTTGGAAGAAAACGCCACTCCAGCCACCCACACGCACTCGTCTGTACAACTCGGAGTCAGTGTTCCCGTTCCAAGACGTGTTTCTGTGGGGCTCCAAAGATCAGCCTGCACCCTGGAGATTAGTTGAAGCCCCCCACCCCCATCCCAGTGGGAGTAGAAGCCATGGACTTGGGAATATCTTAAAGAACACGTTTTTCAGACTGACCTACCTCCCCACTAGGCTACGTTTGAATAGGAAATCTGCATTCATGTGGTGGTTAGGTGCAAGGAGGTGCCCAGCGCCCACTGAATTCTAATGGGATCTGGGTACGTAACTCCCCTAGGAAACCTCAGAGTGCCCTAACGAGCCCTATTAATCTTAGAATATAACAGAAACCGGACTTAGCCCGGGGTGACAGCCCAGCGTGATGGAGAGAGGATGGGTGAGGAGGCTAGGAAGAATCTTATTTGAAAGGAGAGAAACAACTCAGAGGGTTGACAAGCTGCGAGTGGCAAGTGGAGGAAGAAGCAGAGGCTGTTAAAGGATGAGCTGGGAGGAACCCTAGACCAGTGGTTCCCAACCTTTCTCTGCCTGGCACACCTTGATACCTTTAATTATTTTGAGGCACACCACCATATCATTTCCAAATAGACTCCTGAATATTCATGAGCCAACGAGCCAATCCAGTACTCTTTGAGTAGTTTTTCAAAAGATTCTGTGGCACACCTGCTCAGGCCTGACGGCACAGCTGTGTGCCCGGGCACACTGGTTGGGAAACACTGCCCTAGAGTAGAAAGGCCTCTCCAATAGACCCCTGACACAGCTCATTAGCAGGAAGTGCGAATCCCGAACCTTCAGCTACAAAAGCGACTCCCTTAGCTGCCAGCAGTAGTAGGCTGTCATCATCTAGTAGCCCAGCCACTAGAGAGGAACGTGGCACCCTCTTTGCCAGCGTGTTGCACATCCACTCTGGGATCAATGACCCAGATACCACATCTTAAATAGGGGCTGGAATTTACTCCATATTTCCTCCAACTCTAGGACTGGCCCAGATGACTCCCACTCATCCATACCCACGATCACCATAAAGTCACACCGTGGGGCATGTGGCCAAGGAGATTTCTTTTGGTGAGTAGATTTTGGGGCTCCCCTTCTGCTGCGAGCAGCCCCTGTAGAGTAGAATCCCCGGAGCCCTGTTGCACTGGGTTCCATTATGTTGTGCTTTGAGACACCCGTCAATGAAGAGTTCATTTCAGACCAGGTCGGTTTATTCCAGCCAAGCTCTTGGTTGCTTTACATTGTTTTCTCTCTTCCTTCTTCTTCCCTGTGGCTCTCCCTCAGCACATCTGGCGCCCCACCCCATCCTCTGACACATCTGGGTGCCGCTCCTTCCATCTTTGTTTGTTTATTCACAGTACAGCAGTTTCAGATGTTGGGAATCATTAGGCAATTAGGCTGTCGTTGGTAAGTGCCACTCCTCAAAAGCCTTTGAGATGCTGCCAGCACGTCTCCGGTGTGCTTGGGAAGGGAAGGAAACAGCAGGAGGCCCCACCGCCCAGGCCTGGCGCATGCATCTTCGCTTCATGGGGCTCCCTGTGGCATAGGGCCCCAGGTAACCTCCCTGCTTGCCACTCCCTAATGTCAGCTCTGTATTTGCAACCCCACAAACCTGTCCCGCAATCACCCCTTGGGCTCAGGACCCCCAGTTTGAGACACTTCGATCTAGATGAGTTGGCATGCCAGCCATCGCCCTAGGGTGACTGTTCTGTGCCTTCACAGTGGACATCAGCTCTGCCCTACGGGGGCACCCTCTCTTGCGGGGAGGTTTCAGTCCTCCTCCCCAGCTGTTCCTGCCCGGAGAGACAAAATTGTTACAAAGAGGCCTTTCTGCAAAGGCCACCTGTCCAATCGCTTGTGCAGTGAGAAACTTTCGGCCCCTTCGTCAGTGGCAGACAAAGGATTTTGGACAGACACGCAATGCAAGCAACCTGGGACTATTGCAAGAGAAAGAGAGAGGAGCCCCATGAGAAAACATGCAGGCCATTTACGGTCCCTGTCTGAGTGCTTACAGAGCAGCCCCTTCACATGGGAAGGGATCAGTTTGATTGTTTGCCTTCTCCCCTCATTTGGGTTTTCAAATCCAGAGCAATTTCCACCCAGCTGAGATGATGGGGGAGGAGGCCATATTTCAGCTGTGACCTCTCCTGACACATGAAAGCTTGGTTTTCCGCCAGTCCATTGTAAATTCTCCAGGACTCTGATCCTGTGCTGCCTGGGGAAGCAGGGAGGCCAGAGGAAAAGGAGTCTAGGACTTGAAGGGCAAGTTTAGATTAGGTACATGGAAAAGTTTTCTAATGGCATAAGATAAGAACAGCCATAGTGGGTCAGACCAATGGTCTGTGTAGCCCAGTGTCCTGTCTTCCAACAGTGGCCAATGCCGGGTGCTTCAGAGGGAATGAACAGAACAGGTGATTCTCAAGTGACCCATCCCATTGGCCATTCCCAGTCCCTGGCAAACAGCAATCCCTGCCAGTCCTGGCTCACAGCCATTGATGGATCTATCCTCCAGGAACTTCTCTAGTCCTTTTTGGCAAGATGCATTCAACAGCAGAATGGATGCCGTGGCCGCCCAGAGGGCACGCGTGATCCAAGGGGAAGCAGATAGTCCAGCTGGGTAAATCACAGCATCTTGGCTTATCATTTTGGGTAGCCACAAGAAAGGGAACACGGCTGGGTCCGATTAATGTCTGGAGGGGAGATCTTAAAAGAAAACTCACGTGGTGTTTGTTGCTCAGTAGGTGGCACTCTGTACCGCCCAAGGTCAATACGTAATCTGCATGGTGCTAAGGGATAACAACACTGCTGAGGTGCCGTCTTTGGGATGAGGCATAAAGCGAAAGCCCTGGTTGCTTGCAATCATTAAATGTCTCCTCGCTCTTTAGGGAGAGTCGAAGCGATAGTACCCTGGCCAAATTCCAAGAGGAATAATTACACTCCAGCTACCTAAAATTCCCCCTGCAGTTTCAATCAAAGAAGTTATTCTTCACTTCCCCTCCTAAGAACAACGGCGTGTCGCTAGCGCAGAGCATGTGTCATGTTGCAGCACAGTGGATGATGTGAGCCACTGTTTGAGAGGAAAGCCCTGTATAAATGTAATGGATCTATCAAAAGTAAGCCCACACCAGAACCCCAGTTCGGAACACTTCTTTAGGGAAGATTAGGTTCTGATCTGATTCTGGATCAAATATCGAGGCTCGGGATTTGCTCTGTAATGGGCCCAGACTAAGATTCCAGATCCAAACACACCAAACTTTACGAAAGTTTAGGGCCAGCTTCAGAAAAGCATGGATCGAATTTTGGAACTGAGCTTTGGGATCCTCATCTCTGATATTTGTGAGTGACAGAAATGCCTCCGTCTGGTCAAAGGCTTGGCTCACTTGAAGAAGCGCTCAAGAATTCAGAACTTTGTCACAACAGCTTGGGCTGGAAATGCCCCCACGCACAGCCTTTCCAGGCCCCATGCTCATTCTCTTTCTAGTCCCAGACGTAGCAAGCTGCATGGAACTTGGAGGAAGGAACACAGGTTGCAAGAGGGAAGAGTTTGGAGGAGGCACCAGAGAGTCAGTCTGTGTGCACAGGACTGGAATGCTAGCTGTAGTTGCAACGTCTTTGTAAATAACTATCTTAATAAAGAGCCAGTTCACACTAGAAACGCCGGGTCCTCTCATGTTCTCATCCAGCATGGGGTACACGAAACACTAGACACATCCAAGAAGTGCAGGGCACATTTCTGGATGGAAAATGTCCCATTTGGGTCTGGTTCCTATTTTGAATCAATGCTTTTTGTACCTTCACTGGTTCACTCGTCCGTAGTATTTGGCCTACTGAACAGTCTTCTGTGCCTTCTGCTGGATGGAATCAGAACTGCTTATCCATGTGTCATAAGCCCACTACTGCTTGCAACTAACTAGATGCAAGCTAGCTCAAGTAACAATAGCCATGAAGCTGCGGGAGGCGGCACAACTTAGCCCCACCTGCTCAGGATCCCCCTGGGTACATTCTCGAGGAGATAGCCAAGCCAACACCCATGCTGTTGCGGCTTCACTGTTGTTCTTATTCCAACTAGCTAGGTCAAAGCTAGTGAGGGTATGTCTAAACATGGTGCACTCACACACCCTCATTGCAGAGCTCTCGGGATCCCGTACCCTCGGGATCTGTTTCCCAGGAAGCAAAGAAAAAGCTGGAGCTGTCTCAGTTGGCTCCATTTCTATGGAATTTTGTTTCCAAAACCCTTTTAAAGAGACAGAGCAATCAATAAAAGCAAGAAAAACCCCAAAAGAAAGCTGATGAGGCCGGCTCCAGAACTGTCCTTGATAAATCTTGTTCTGCGCAGAGCTGCATACCTGAGTCCCCGTAGACCGGGCCAATACATAACCCTATCTTCGGAGTTCATTTATCAAAGGAGAGGAGCCAGGAGGATGGCGGTGTCCGCAGCAGTCTGCGAGTGTCACTTTAAAGCAGGGGGATGTGGAACACGCCAGATGATGCTGTTTATTAGCTGTTTCCCCGATTTACACTCCCTGTCGATTTCTCTTCTTGGTCTTGTTTATCTTCTCTGTCCCTCCCTCCTCCCCGCATTCCTGGCCACATTCCTTTTGGTCCAAACCATCCCTGGCTCCTTGTTCACTCTGCAACTTGCTAATTTTTATTTCCTAGTCCTCCCTGGGTCCTCGCCCCTTAGTCTCGTTCCCCAACTTTTCTCCTCCTTCCCTGATCTCTTCTTCTGCCTCTTTCTTTCACTGTCACCCATGACTGATATTTTAGTCTTTGCATTCAGGTAGCTACCAGAGTCCCAAAGGAGATGAGGCCCTCATCATGCCAGTTACTGCAGAGACACATAGTGAGAGATGGTCCCAACCCCCAGCGAGGCCAGGCCCACATGATCATTGTCATCTTTTCCTAGTTGGAGAGGGCGCTGAGGGCCAGAGAGGTGAGGGACCAGATTTTCTAAAGAGCTCAGTCTCCGACGTGCCGAAATCTTTGGAAAATGTGGCTTTTAGTGACAAGGCGGAGGTTGCAGAGCTGGGTAAATGGAGAGAGACGTGTGTGTGGACGGGGAGGGGGCATCTGTTGATTGATCGATCAATCAATCTGGGTTCCATGTGAGGTACTTAATCTGGTTCTTCGCCCCCCTTTTGAATCACTGGAAATTAGAGCTGGCCAAACACCTGACTACGTCTTCCACAAATAGTCACTCCAATAAAAATCGGAGTCCACACTTAACAGCACTCACTCCGTGCCACTGTGCCAGCCAGTCAGTAACCAGCAAGAACAATCCGGACAACAGTGATGTTAAGGACTCAAGGAGAAGCCATTTTGAGCTTGGACCCAGGAGCATTTGCAACAGAAACGGGATTCAAAGAGCTCACTCCTCCAATCAGGGAGCAGAAGTAAGTTCAGGTGACCATCACAGCTGTGAGTTTTGAATATCTGCTCCTAGCAGCGAACCACGCAGGAGCAAGCTGCGGGCCAGGGATGAGTCCCAGAAGGGGTTTAGAGAACCACCGTGTCTGCTCTTAGCACGTGGGTCCAAACAGGAAATGATTCAGAGATCATTCGTGAATCCGATGAATGCTTTAGAAGAGGCATCATGGCCTCGTGGTTGGGGCTCAAGAGATCTGGTTTCTGGTCTGCTTCTGCCACTGGCCTTCTGGGTGACCTTGGGCACATCACTTTCCCACCCAGTGCCTCAGTTTCTCCATCTTTAACACTGGGGATAATGCTACGTTATTTCCCATACAAAGCGCGTTGAACACCCCTTAAAGGCATGTCGAGGGTTTCATTCTGTAGCCCCTTCTGTCCAGGCGCCTGAATGACAAATGTTAATTAAGACGCAGGGCTGCCGAAGCCCCACCCCTGGGATGCACGGGAGGAAGCCGTTGGCAACCAGGGAAAGGAAGCACAAAGTGGACACAGCAGCAGAGCGAGGGGACTGGACCTCTGTGAGCTCTTCTGTGCAGCTGCAGAGCCTGGTATGGGAGCCAAGCATCTGGATTTCTACCTCCAGGGGCTGTTCCTTGCCGCCTCCACACGTCTGGTGGGGAAAGCCCTTATTTTCCCAGCGCTGCCTGGGCCAGACCCTGGGTGAGCCAGCCGAGCAGGGGCAGCATACGGGAACCATTGGGTTAGGGTTAGGGTGGCAAATGGCTCTCGGCTGTCACCTCGTGCAGCACGGCAGGTAGCTGGAGTCTCACGTGGCTCTGATTAGAGGCAGAACGAGGAAAGAAACTGCAGCTATTCCCGGCTCTCAGCGGGGCCTGCTTCCCTGGGCCCATTCTTAATGAAAGAGCCGCCTTTATGTTCCAGAGCTGGGAACTGGGGCTCTGCGCCTCTCCCATCACAGCCTGGCCTGAACCATGCAAGATGGTGGGAAATAACCTGCGAGCGCAGCTGCAATGGTTCCTTTGCTTGCCCTGCCCTCCGATAGCGCCCAGTGGGCCGTTAGCCAGCTTCAGGGGGCCGCTGAATGACGTCTCACTGGGGTGTGTGGATGGACCAACTGCCTCACGCCCCGCCCAGGGCGCCAACTTGTTGATAACAGTGGGTCAGAGACAGCCAGGCTCACAAAACCCAGCTGTAACCACTGTGGGACACTCCCCTCCCCAAGTCCTGCCTCCCTGCCCAGCTGCTCTAACCACTGGACCCCACTCTCCACCCAGAGTTGGGTGTTGTGGCCACATCTCCTGCTCTCACCACTAGACATTAAGCAAAGGACCATCCTTCCTCTCAGCTCCAAAATCAGACAGCTGATGGGAAGCAGGACGTGTTACTGGTCACTCTTTCCTGCAGTGATTCCCCGTCCATCCCTCACTTGGCCTCTTCTCTTTGCGCCTTCCAAAACTCACCTCCCTTGGATTTGCTCAGCCATCTCCCTCCCCAATGCAGAGCAAGGCAGAGGTTTCCACTCTGCAACACTCTCCTGGGTGCTCGCACGGGCGTCTGGCTGTGAGGCAGGGGCTCCGGCGTGCTCTCTGGCTGAATAGGGGAAGGACAAAAGGAAATCTAGGTTAAGCCCCAGCAGTCCTGCCCCAGCGTGCGGGTATCAGGAGCGGAGCTCTTGAATTGCAAACCTGCAGCCTGGGGTCTGGTCCTGCCGTGATGAGATAATTGCGTGCGCAGGAACCGAGAGCCGCCGGGGTAGTGGGGGCGGACAACTGAGGGGGAGTTATTAGCAAACGACAGAGTCCTGGCATCTGCAGGGACTTTCAAGCAGCAGGCTGTTTCAATGCCCACGGGTGATATTCTGTAACAAAGCAGTGTCTGGAGACAGCGGGCAGGTGCCAGCTTGAGCCTAGACCTTTGTCCTTCGTTCCAAAAGCCAAGCTTCTCGCAGATCCTTCCAGCCTCTCCACTGAAGGGCAGCATCACCCACAGGCCCTATGATCTCGCTCCCGTGCGGTGTGTTTGATCTCCATGCTGCGGCACCTGTCACTGGAGGGAGGAGACGGCACATGGTGGTGTAGCGAGTGGAGTCTTCATTGCAGAAGGGAACATTTGGGAGGCTGCTAGGGTGACCAGATATCCTGATTTTATAGGGGCAGTCCTGCTATTTGGGACTTTGGCTCATATAGGTGTCTATTACCCCTGCAAGCCCTCCGTCCTGATTTTTCACCCTTGCTCTCTGGTCCTAGATGCTGCATCAAGAGCCCACCTACCTCCCAGTGCTCTGGCACAGCTGATTCATCGCAGCTCGCTCCCTGGCAGGCTGAGGAGCACAGCAGCCCCCTATGTGCAGGTAGGGAAACTGAGGCCGGGCCTGCAGCGAGTGAGGAGCAGAGATGGGAATAGAACCCATTGGCCTGGCTCACCGTCCCTCCTTTCTATTGCTCGGGGGTCCCTGCTGGTGCTGCGGCTGCAGGCCCGCTGCCCAGATGACGAATAAGTCTCTACCTGATTTACTGCTCTCTCCTGTTACTCTGATTTTACTCTCTTTGCCCTTGAGCTCCAGCTGCGTTGCCATTTCACTCACTGGTGCCCGTGGACTGGGATTTTTCTCCATCCTGTAGCAGCAGCTGGCTGCTTACTCTGTCCCTCGGGCTTGCGGGCGGGACAAGGTGGCGGGGGGAGCGTGCAACTGAGACGCTCAGAATAAGACGGCCCTGCTGGAGAATGTAGGGTAAAAAATGAGCTCAGCCTATGGGCCCCTCATGTTAAAGCCCCATGAAATATCAGACAAGACCCGCCCCTGCCTCTCGCCTCCCCAAGGTCCCCCCGACTCATGCGGGGGGCACAGCGGGGTACAGGTAGGGTGTTAACCCAGAGTGGGAGCAGCTCTGGTGACTGGCACCTTGCATGGCCCTGTCCCACCCAGAATCTATTGAACAAAGAGCTGCAGATGACCTGCGTCTGTCAGTCTCTGTCTCCACTTCTCCATCTCAAGCTTGTAGCTTTCTCAGTGCCTTGTGCTGGGGTCCCTGGTGATGGATACCTGCCTGTCAGCTTGCTGGGCTCTGGAGTAACTAAGACACCCCTCTGCCCCCGGGCTGGTCACTGGTGTATGTTCTCTGGGGGGCTTTGCTGGGAAGAGGGGCGCAAGCGAGCAAGGGCAGGCACCATCAGGAGGAAGTTCACCACACCGGGAAACCACATTACCCCAGCATGGAGGTGGAACCCTCGTTTGGCCTAACACGGGCGCCGCTGTTCAGGAGCTCTCGGCACCGGACGTCTGCCATGGTGAAGGCAGGGGCCGTCTCACTGTGCTGGGACATAACAGCTGGCACTGTTGCGAAGAAGTTCACAACACTAGACAGCTCCCGGGGGGGAGGGGCACTGCTATGAGGAAGCTCACAACCCCAGCTGCCCAACCAATGCCCTTGGGGGAGGCAGTGCTGCTCGAGAGCTTATGGTGCAGCACCCAGCTCATCCCCACAGGGGCACTGCTCGGAGGAAGCTTGCAACCCTAGATGCCAAGCTCTTTCTACCCGTGGGGGGTAAATAGGACACTCTACTTTGCAGCTTGGAAGAGCTGCATCCCAGCGCCAATGGCTCAGTGGCCAGAAGAGGAGGGGATCTGCCACCCCCACACAGCCCTACAATTTCCTAGCACCAGTCACTGACTCCCAAGACAGGCTGCACGTCTCTGCCCCCCAACTGAACGTTCCTGTCTGGAACAGGGGGAGGGTGGCACCCAGGGAAGTAGCTGGCACTGCTTCCCACGGAGTAAACAGCCCAGCTCAGAGGCCTTGGGACAAGCGTGTCTTGGCACCCCGATCCCCAAGGCCAAGGCAGACGGGCCAGGGGGTGGCGGCTGCAACGGGCAGGCTGAGGGCTGAGCAGGAAGAGTGGGTGGCTGTGCTTGGGCTGTGCTGCAGAGGGAGTGGCTGTTGGGTTGTGATGTCATCACTGCACATTGTGGAAGTGGCTGGTGTGCTGTGATGTCATCATTACTGACTGCAGAGGGAGTGGCTGATGGGCTGTGATGTCATCACTGCACGTCATGGAAGTGGCTGATGGGCTGTGATGTCATCATTACTGACTGCAGAGGGAGTGGCTGATGGGTTGTGATGTCACCACTGAATGCCTGGGAAACAGAACTGGATCCTGTGCCCCATGGGGTTTTCCTGCAGTGCTCCTGGGTGGTTTAGTGAAGTCTCTCATTTAAGCTGAACAGCTGCGTTGAAGTCAATGGGGCGGCATCTTTGAGTGGAGCCGGCCTAGAGAAGAACTCCTATCAGTCATCTCTATGTGTCATCCTGGGTCACATCCGTTGTTCCAGCCCAGGAGAAGCCTGAATCCCAGCCTGCATTAGTGTTGGCTGGAGACTGCAAAGAGCTGGGCCCAAGGATGGCTGTAGGCTGCATGGAAACGAATCGATAGTCTCCATCAGGACGGAGGTGATCTCTGAGCCTTCATCGAAGCCCCCAGGGTCTTGGACACATCTTCATGCATCTTGGGACTCGACATGTCTCTGTCCCCGGCTGGAATTATCAGGTTAGACCTGAAGGTGCTCTTGGGTTTGAGTCTGACTGGCCCTTCTCTGTTGGCTTTGCTAGCCCCAAATCTGGGGCTGGCTCTTTTATCTTCCAACGGTCCAAGCCTGGCTTGCAATTTCAGGACCCATCTTTGGTTGTAACATCATTCCTGCCCCCTTGCACCCTTCCAGCTCCCATCAGGAGCAAGGGGAGCAGCCGACACGCTGTGATCACCCCCCACGGTGGGATGTGCCACTAACCTTTCTGCCTTCACGCTGTCCAGCCCCGTGGTGGGTTGGTGTGGGGAGTGGGCCTCACATGGGAGCAGCAGCTGATGATGGGGTGCCCTGATGTGTGCCTGCATGGTGGCATGGCCATTACCTGTGAATCTGGCCTCTCTGCTCCCTAGCTGCCCAGAACGCTCTCTCGCTGGGAACGTATTGACGAGCAATTCTTAAATCAAGTGGATTATTAATTAGCAGAGGAAGCTGGCTCTGTGATTCTCTGTTTCTCTGGCCAGGCTCAGAGATGGCACTTTATGCTAATGGGGCTGTTATCACACTCATGTCACTATTTGAGGCCGGGGATGACAAGAGAAAGCTTCGCCGATGAGATATGTAATTGCAAATCTAATCAGATGGTAATGTTTGTTTAAGATGATTGCGCGTTTGTGTGCGCAACAGTGGCTCTCCCCTGGGGCCCTGCGGCTCCGCTATTAGGAGGAGACAGCGGCGTGAATGAGAGGGGCGTGTGATGCCTCCGACTGGCCAGTGTTAAATATCGACCAGGCTGGGTGCGTGGGCCTGGGATGGAGGATGCTGACCCAGCACTGTGGACAAAAGCGAGTTGCACTATTGGTGGGAGCAAGCGCACAGAAGAGAGATTGTCAGCAGTATGTCTGTGTGTGCATGCCTTGTGTGTGTGTGTGTGTGTGTGTGTGTGTGTGTGTGTGTGTGTGTGTGTGTGTGTGGCTGCATGCCTGTCTGTGAGCAGGTGTGAATGCCTGTTCGTGTGCGTGTGTGTGGCTGTGTGAACGGAGGTGCAGGTGTGTGAGCGCTTGCTCTCAGCTAGCAGCATGGGGCACAGACAAGTGGACAGAGGAGGCTGCTGTGTTCTCTGCAGACTAACCGGCCGGTCGTGTGGGGTGGAGAGGGACAAGCAGGGGCCAGCTCTTGGCCAGGAGCCAGGTTTAGATGAACATGCTGCTCATCTCCCAGACCCGGGGTCTTAGCAGGGGGACAGCTGGAAAGCAGGGATGCTCTGTCCTGGTGGGGGGATGGGTGGGGTGACTCATGGCCCCTCCCTTCCTCAGCAGCCAGAGCAGCGAAGAGGGTCCCCAGTGTGTGGTGGAGGGGAACGCGTTATGTGCCATTCCCCAGCCCCCTGCTAGTAGGGCGGGCTGAGTTATGGAGGCCCTCGGCCCCGACTCCCAGAAGCACTGCTCATTGCCGGGGGGTCCCCACCCCATGCAATGCCTCCCGCTGGCCCCTGTGCAGGCTCTGGGATGGGCCAGCCTCAAGATGAGCCATGCAGCTGTCCTCTGCTCCGGCACTTTGGGCCAGATCCATTTCCTAGCTGGAATTCTTTCCAGGGCTCCCGGGGTGTTAATACCAAGCTGTGCGGCTCTTCATTCATCCCAGGCTGGGAAGTGTGCTGCCCCGGCATCGTCAAGGTCGCACTCCAGCCCCTGCTCACACCATGCCCCTCGCTGGGCTCCCCTCCAGCTGCCCTCTTAGCGCCAGCAACGCCCATGTGGTGGCCTGCAGTGCCTCCAGCCCTGGCTCTCCAGATCTGTGGGGCAGAGTGGGGGGGATTTCTTTCTCCCAGCAGAGGGATTCCAGCCTCACAGGTACCTGCTGCTTTCTCTCACAGCACGGGATGAGAAATGGTTTTCGTAGCCGCTCCCCCGTCCCTCTGGCTGGGATCAGACAGGTCAGCGTTTTCCAGCGTCACCTGGTTATAAATGGGCCACTCCTGCTCCCCACTTGGCTCTTTTAAGGGCGATTCTATTCCTTAGTTGTCCGCACCAGGGTTCTTTGAAATTATCATTAAAGCTGCCACTGCCATTCACACTCGCCTCCCTTCCCAGGGCGGATCGATTCTTTGGATCCCAGGTTCTATAGTTATTTTCCAGGGAGACCGACTCTGAGTGCCCCCTTGGAAATCAAGGACTCCCCCAGGCTCAGAGATCAGACCCAGGCCCCTTGCTTGCTATTCAGAAGTCCTATCAGATGGGTACTTACTTGTCCTGTTGGGTGAACAGAGATTGTCTGGAGGCCTGTGGCTCGGAGAGGTTAGATCTCTCACCTGCATCCATTTCTAAGGGCTTTGTCCAATCCCGTTATTTAAAGATCTCAAGCCCTGGCGCTCCACTTCCAGGTTTCCCATTATTCACAGGAATGAAGCCTGAACTGGGCTGGAGTGTGGGTGGCTTGAACCCAGGCGCCCTGGGCGCTGTGCAGGTGCTGTACCCACCAGTCATCAAGGCTGGGCTTTGCTTTCTGTCGTGGGAGAGACATAGCTTGGAACAGCCACTTCCCAGCATGCAGTAGGAGTGAGATTACAGCAATGGGACCCATCCGGGGATGAGCTAGCCTGCTTTTGTGTCCCCGATGGGAACTGCGCAAGGAGTATGGCTGCAGACTTGAGTTCTAGTGCAGCTCTGAGAGGGGAGAGTTGTCCAGTGGTTAGAGCCAAGAGCTGGGAGCCAGGGCTCCCAAATTCTAATCTCGATCTAGTGGTGAGATCACAGGCCTGAGCCTCAGGATGGCCTGGTCTGGGGCTATGGTTTAGAGCAGGGCTCTCAAACTCAAATCACCAGGAGGGCCACATGAGAACTAAGATATTGGCCCGAGGGCCGCATCACGGAAACCTTTGCATACAACGATACAAAAGTATAGTCAAAATGAAAAAAACTGAAGAGTAATGTAATATAGTATGCTATTAAAAGTCAGGATGGCAGTGTTATCAGAAAGACATTATAAACTATAATTATTTTACAAAATCTGGGTGTCATTGCGGGCCGCAGGAAGTAACTCCACAGGCCACATGCAGCCCGCGGGCCGCATGTTTGAGATCCCTGGTTTAGAGCATGCAACAACCAATCAGAGTTGGCTTCTCTACTGCTGATTTACTTGGGCAGATCACAGTCCCGCCCCTGTGCCTCAGTTTCCCCATGTTGGTAATGATACAGGATGGGGGTTGCTGCAGTTAACCCATCAGTGCTGGCAAAGGGTTTTGAGAAGTGGAAAGCCAATCATTATTTTTCTTTAGTGGCATTGTCTGTATAAAACTCCAGGAGATCCTGCCATGCCACCCCACGGCCAGGGGCAGGTGCGGCAGGTAAGCCGCCCTTCCTTTGGCTGGCCTGGAGATTTGTGTTTGTACCTTAAAAATATAGGCATGTCAGACTCTGCTTCTCTGCTGACCTGCCTCGCTGCAGCACTTTTTTTCTGCTGACTGAGGCCTCTTCCCAGGCCACGGATTATTAATATTGCACGTAATTCCAAACAGCACATTTTTTAACAGCAGATCTGGGTAATATAGGTCGCGTTCACTGCGTCTCGGCAGTGGGGGCCATGCTGTGAGGAAGCGCAGGGAGAGAGGACAGCCTGGGTTGCAGGGCTGAGCCACGCTGTTTGAAGACCACATGCGAGACTGGTTGCTAGTTTTACCCTGGTGCTTCCTGGGACTGCAGCGTGAGGGGGTCGTGAGGAGCAATAAACAGATGGGGGTCTGGGGAAGGAATCCCAGCACTGTGGTGTCACCAGGGAACAGCTGCAAGGGTCTTCAGCCTGATATGGAAAAGACCAGGGAAGCGGCAGGGCCAGGTGACGTGCATGCTCCAAGATAAGGGTGTTGGGCCATCCATGCTAGAAGACCCTTAGCTGCTGTCTGTCTCTCCCTCTGGCACCTGTTTTGATTTTGACTCTATAAGAACAATTTTTGCACCCTCAGGTGCAGATCTGCTCTCTGGGGAGGGCTGCGGTCCAGCCTTCCCTCTGGGTTAGGTGAGGAACTGGAGCATTTAACTTCCACTTCTTCCATTCAGAGTCACAAGGCCAGATTCCCAGCTGCTGTAAATCAGTGGAACCCCCCAGGCTTTGATGGTGCGGCACTGATTTACATCCACTGGCCTTGAGATTGGAAAGCTGAAGAGGCCCATTCTGATCAGCTCATCTGAGCTGCTGCGTAGCGCAGTCCCAGTGAGCCACGTGCCTGGGTCACCCAGGAGAATGCCTGGGATCTTGGTAAGTTTCAATTGCCCACCTGACCCAGGCATTTTGCTCCAGTTTGGAGCAGGGAGCCGGCAACTTCATTTTTGTCCTAATCATTTCCAGTGTTGGGTTCGCTTAACATCACTGTTGTCGGAGGAAATTTCACATGCCTAATTAAAGCTTAGCGTGCGCCGTGTTGATTCCCTGGAGACGTTCCTTGGCTTCCCACTTCCTGTCAAGATCAAGGGGATAAAACAATGTTACAGTTAAAGTTAACAACAACAGCAACAAAGGAAAAGCGTGATGCTCCCAGACTTGGCAGCCGTTTCATCTCCAGACGGAAATCTACCTGCCACGCTCACGAAGCCTCGTCAGGGCGGGCACCCCAGTTCTGCTCCCCTTGGGAATGCGGTGCTGGGGACGACAACACCCTATAATTGCGTAGGGTTGTCTGTGCAGGCACATGTGTGCGTACGCTGGGCCCCGTTGTCCGTGCATTGGCAGAAGCTGCTAGACAGTGGCCCCCGCTGGTGTTTATGGCGGGCAGTAGCTCCTCCGCTCCTTAGGGTAGTGGGAGAATTTGCAGCCGTGTGCTCCAGTGGGATGAGCGTGAACCTGAGACTCAGGTGGTCATGGCTCTGCTCCTGCTGGATGACCTTGTGTGACGCCCTTCAGCTGGCCGGTACCTTCCTGCCCTGGATCTCGGTGGTCTCGTTAGATCGCGAGCTCAGAGCGTGTACAGAGCCTACTGCGGCGGGGCGCTGGCCTTGGCTGGCGCTGTGGGAATATGAATAATTCATAATGATACACAAGAGCCTCATCCTGACTTCATGCTGGCATCGGTGGAATTAATCTGGATTGAAGCCAGTGTAAATGCAAAGGAGAGGCCGACGCCTGGGCTTTAACCGGAGCAGCCATTAAAGCCTTTGGGGGATAAGGAGAGTGGGCTTGATTTTCCTCTTCCTCCCCCCACTGCTGAAAACAGGGCTGATTCCGCTGACATCCATGGAGTTTCCCCAGTGTGCAAGAAGAATTAAACCCGGTGGGGAGGGTAAGCGGGAGTGCGGACAGGGGCTGTTTTGGGGTAGGCCCAGTCATGTTGGCTGGAGGCAGATTTCAAACCCCTCAGGGGGAAGTTGCTATCGATGGTGCCAGGCAGAGGCAGTCTTAGGCTATCTGGGACCCAGGGCGTCTGTCTCCCCAGCCTGCTGTTAACCGCACTCTCCTGGAGACACGAGGTCCAGGCGCTCCTTGTTCCCGCTCAGGCAGAGCGCGGAGCTAGCTGTCCGCTCTGATCCGCCTCCATGGCAGCGGATGGAAGGGAAGGGGCCCATTTCCTCAGGAGCGCAGGGCGTTCTGCAGCGCCAAGAAGATGCTCACGCAGCCAGGTTCCCAGAGCCCTAATGAAGTACTCACTTGTCAACCATCTATTGATCAGCCCAGCAGGGGCAGCAGCGTGATGGACACATGCTGCGCCGGAGAGGCCGGCGAGGAGCCGTGTAGTTAATCAGTGTCTGCGCCGGCTGGCAAAGGGCTAAGGAAACGTGCCACATTGCATCAGCTCTCCCACGGCACGCGGGGAACGGTGGCTCGGCCTGCAAAAAGCCGAGGGCTCGGGTTTGAATGGGCTGGTTACCATTCCGCGGCCGGTTTGCGGGCGAACTAGTCCAAGTGAAAAATGGCCCAGTGGCCTGCGCCCCCATCCTCGCCCTCCTTAGGAGGGTGCACGGGTAATCAGAAAACTCTCCTGGGACTGATGCCATCTGGGGGTAAGGGTGGGGCTGTGATCTTCGCTTGGGGGGCGGAGGGAGGAGGAGGAGGAGGAAGATGCCTTTCCTAGATGCTGTCTGCTTAATTACCCTGGAAACACAACAGATGGTGAAATGGCTTCAAGATGTTCTTTTGAAACATTTAGGTGCGACTGGGCTCTCCCCCTCTCTCGGGTGCCCTCCTCTTTCTCTTTCGCAGAACAACTTAATAAAGTGTAAAAGGAATCGGGTGGGAGGGAGGGAACTGGAGCAGAGACGGGCGGGTTCGGAAAGAAAAATGCAGCCGGGATTGGCAGGCCGCACTGGCTGGAGACGGCAGTCGGGATTATTAAACGCCCCAGGGCGACTGAAAACCTCGACTCCGAGGTGCTTTGTTAACATCGCTGAATGTAAATCGCGCCGAGGCGTGTGAACGCTGCCCCAAGTGGAATACATTATCCGCCCTCCTTCCTTGCTTATTGCCGGCTGGCAGCCTCGTACAGTGCGTGCATGTGTGTGTGTTCACATTCCCCCTGCCTGTTCTGTACAATAGCCTGCTGGACATGGCTGGGTTTGTATGGCTTGTCAGACGCCATATGATCCACCCCCCAGTGGGAGCAACTTCCGCAGGAGACACTTTCAATAGTCAGTAGGAAGCGGGCATCTTTTCATTGATAACAGTCTAGCCTAGTGGTCAGAGCAGGAGGCTGGGGGCCAGGATTTTCCCTGCGCTGTGTTCCCAGTCTGGAAGGGGCCTCAGGCCGTCTGAGTGCTATTCTAGGGGGTGAGACAGTGGGACTAACTCTGGGGTTTCGTTCCCAGCTCTCACTGGGAGGTGGGACCTTGAATGAGTCATTTTCTCTCTCTGAGCTGTAGTTTCCCCAGCTATTATGGACATATTTAATAGCTCAGCAGCCCTATATTAGTGTGCTGTTCTCTTTCCCCCTCGCCACACGCATCTGTCCCGTTAGCTCTCCCCCATTACTGGAGCGACGGCCTCTTAGTCTGCCTCACCCGGCCGGAAATGCTGCGCCAGATTCATCCTTCAGGTGCTGGTGGACGTGACTAACAAAAGTGCATGATTTACAGGGGGGAGACTTGTGCTCCGGAGCCCCTCTCAGATGAAAACTCAGAGGCCTTTGGCCCAGATTTGGCCCCTTTGAGGTTCTGAACTCTTCACTTTACATTGAGAGTCACCCCCCCAACCAGCAAGGGCATGGGCCTGGTCTATCTCGTGGAGAAATTCAAGCGCCTGGTCTTCTCCATGTTTTGAGCCCAGCTGTGGCACCAGCCTCGGCCCTGGGGCTGGCATCTGGCTGTGCCACCCATATGGGGCCAGGATGATGGCCAAGCCATGGACAGAGAAAACAGATGCACAATTCTGGCCGCCAGCCGAGTGCAGGGCAGGCACACGTGCGATGGGACGGGGGCGCTGCTGCAAAGCAGGGAGGAAGGAGCCGCAGCCCGGTGGCTCGGGGACGTCAGCTCGCCAGCTCCCTGCTTTGAAGTGCCCAGTCTGAAGGGGTGGCAGGAGGCGAGTGCCCCAGCTGCTGCAGCGAGACACTGGCTGCCTCTGGGGGACCTCATGCAGCTGTGTGGCCGGTGAGCCCCAAGCCTGCACTGAGACTGACCCAGCTGGGGAATTAAAACATTTGCTGGCCCGCCCCAGCCCCAACACTGCAGCTCTTTCTTCCCCATCGTGCCGGCCGGGCAGCCTGCACACCGGGGTCCTCCTTCAAGGCCCTGGCTGCTGTTGCATTTGGTGCTCAGGCCCCAGGCTTTCAGGGAACAAAACCGCCTATTGAAGGATAACCCGACACTGGTCAACATGTGCAGCTAGCAACTGGTGGCAGGGCCCATGGGGGGCGTCCGCACCGCCTGTGGAAACACGTGTTGGATCTTATTGTTTCTGTTGCTGAGACGGAGCCAGGAGGCCAAGTTCACAGCCATCCCTGGGGCAGTATCTGTGTCC
>ML685800.1:6768846-6782081 GCA_007922175.1 Pelusios castaneus
GGAGAGGTGGAGTGGATTAGAACAAGAAAGAGATGGATAGACAGACAGAAAGAGTAGAGTGGGGGAGGAAAATGGAGTTCCCCTCTAGGTTCCTGTCCCCTTCCAGTTCTCACCCCTCTCCCTGTGGCCTTCTGTATTCTCTCTCTCTGGCTCTCTTGTAGTTTATTAACATGCCTTATAAACCATAATTAACTGCCACGAGGGACCATATCAGGAGAGAGAAAGCATGTGAGTGTGGGAGAACAGGTGGGGAGAGAACGGGGAGTGTCGGGGGTAGAGGAAGGAGTGAGGGGTGCGGGGCTGGGAGCACAGCGGGTCATAGCGGGGAGTGGGTCTAGTGTACAGGGCCCTGGATTTTACTCCTGGATCTACCACTGAGCTGCTGTTTCACCCTGGGCATGTCCCTTCCTATCTCTGCTTCCCCTCCCACCCAATGTCTTTTGGCATGTACAGCACCTAGCGCAACAAGGCCCTGATTTTCACTGGGGCCTCTAGGTACTATGGCAACACCAGAGCCAGTAGAGCCAACTAGCCTGGCATCTCTCCTGTGCGTCCCCCGAGAGGCTGGGAGTCCGGGCTGGGAGCTCCATTACACAGGTGCGTCCCCTAATCAAGTCGGCCCCCACTAATGGCAGCTTCCCTTAATGAACCCACTAATGCCTGAAGGTGCCATGCTAATGGGCGTCTCTAATGAAGCATGGGATGAAGGCAATCTGCCCGCCAGCCAGTTTCGCCATTGTCGCAGCGATCCAATGGCAAGCGCCCTGCCCAGCCCAGCCCAAATGCCATTACCCCAAGTATTTGCTTCCCATCTTCCCGGGTTGCCAGCTCTCACCCACACTCCTCCTTTGATCACTTGGCTCTTGATCTTCATCCAGCGACTCTTGCCTTGCTCCTCGCAGTGGGGCTGGCTATCTCTGCTCCGGAGAGGCCCTAGACCGGGGATGCTGCAGGTTAGGTGCAGCAGCCCAGCTGTGAGGGGAGGAAGGGGGTGCCCAGGACTGCAGCAGACAGGAGCAGAGTGGGGAGGGGAGGCGGGACAGGATGGGGATGCTGCGGGGTCAGGACTGAGGGCGGTTGGCAGAGCTGAGCATGGAAAATCTGCCTGGCTCCTGCCTGCACCGAGCCTGTGTCCCCAGCACTCGCCGCCCACCGACTTGTGCAGGAGTCCCTGAAACACACTCCCTGGTACCCTTGGGCCGTAGCTGGCACTTGTAGTGATTTAGGGATTTTTCAGGGAAGGTTAGTGGCCCCGCTCAGCGTTTGCCTGCCGGATGGCAGCTCTGAAGGGAAAGAGAAAGTGTCTTTCACAGGAAAATCCTGCCCGTTCAAAAGACTCCTGCTGGGCCTCTGGAGGGCTCAGGGGACAGGACAAGGGCCACGAGAGGCTGTGTGTGCTAGGATTTGGGAGAGCAGGGCTCTGTTTCTGGCTCTGCTGGGGACCTTAGGTGACTCGCTTTCCCCCCGCCCCCGTGCCTAAGTTTTCCTCGCTCTTTTTTTGTCTGTGTAGTTTGTACGCTCATTGGAACAGGGCCTGCCTCCTACTATGTGTCTGCGCCCTGCCCACGCATTGGGGCTCTGATTTTGACAGACCTCCCCCCCCAGGCCTCTTATCCTGGAGCTGCCCCCCCAGAAAGGAGCCAGGGCTCCTGCCCTGCCTGTCCCCTGTTCCTAAGGCTGTTACTTCAGCCTCCCGTGTTTCTGGCTGCAGCCCAGCTGGGCGCTGCTCATCCCCATGCAAGCGGAAATGATAGCCTGGCTGTATGTGCCTCCTGTTCTCCCTCTGTTTACTTTTCATCCTGCTCCCAGAGTTTAAAAGTCCTGTTCTTTGCAAACTACTTACTTTGCTGCGGCTTTTCAGCCTCAACGGACTGTTGTGAGATGAACGCGAACAAGAGGGGAGAAGTTTATCGCACAGAGCACACGCTGTCTCTGCCAATCCCAGAGCACTTTCCGGGGGATGAGAGAGGACTTAGCTGTCCTTTGCCTACCAGTCACTAAACCAGATGCAGCTGGAAGATCAAGGGGCCATTCGATCCCCCAGCAATTCCTCCCCAAGACAGCCCTCTTCCATGTTCTAGAACGCCAGAGCTTCTTCGTTCCAGAGCCCAAGAGGTCCTGAAAGATTCTGGAGTCCAAGCATACAGGGTGCCAAAAGGTTCTGGATTCAAGAGCTGACCACATGGGATTCTAAAAAGTTCTCAGTTCAAGAATACCTGGCCATCTATAAATGAATTCCAGAGAATACCTGGTTCTGATGCCTGGAATGCAAGGAATTCGCAGGTCTGTGAGTCTAAATTCCAGAGCCCACAGCTCCTAAAAGAATCCAAATTCCAGAACACAAAGGATTCCATGCTCTAGAAAAATGGACTTTAAATTCCAGCGCACATGGGGGAAGGGGTTTCCTACAAAGTTTTAAATTCCAGAAAACATATGGTTCTCAGAGGTTCTAGATTCTGCCAACCATCCACCCGCCGGCAGAGTTTCTAAAACGTTCTCAGTTCTGGGCAGGCATTTCTGTAGGCCTTCCCTGTCCGCCACCGATTGATTACCATGCGCGGCTTTTACAATGTGATGGAACGTGTGCTCCGGCAGTAAGTTGACTGATGTGAGAAATCGGAGGTGTCTAATTGCGCATGGATTCCTATTGAGCCCAGAAATATAAGGCCCTAATGTGTAATTCTATAATATTACTTAGTTCAGTGAAGTAAGTAATAGTATGAGTCCCGGAGTTACTCTGGGAGCTCGTTTAGTTTTGTGGGTCTCTTCCTTTCTGCAGCTTTTACAGTGTCATTAATTACCGCTGGGTAACGGCCCTGAACTTTTCTGCCCTTTTATGTTGCTGAAGACCCTGTTCTGCGTGTAACTATCAGAAAGCCGCACGGTATTTACTACACCATTACACAGCGCAGGGACCGTGGATGCAGGAAGCTGCTTCCCCTGGGAAAGGAGAGGCGAACGGACGGGGGAACCGTGAGCTGTGAACTCTTAGAGATGCCTACGGGTGGTGCAACCCCGCTGCACCGCCTGGTTTGACCACAAATAGGAGGGACAAGAGTGGTGCCTGCCCTGTTGGGAATCAGCTGCCATATTTGTAGTCGCCGCTGTGCTTGGGACATGGGCAGAGAGGACAGTGGCTTTAAGACATCCATGTGAACCAGCTGTTCAGGGGCCATGTACCACCCCCTGGATGGAAGTTAGAGCAGCCTCTGGGCTGCTGTAAATGATGCTTTGCCTCCCGGGGCCCCCTATGTGCTCTGCCACCTGGCCAATCTGCCCCCTGCCCCAGAAGCTGGGAGCAGGGCCTGTGGATCCCCCTTAAGCCAGTGAGGTCTGCTTTCAAGGGGCCTTTCCCTCCATCCGGAGTGGCATAAAGAGGCCATAGTGTGGCTGGGATTTAGTCTGGGCTGTGGTCGTTACTCGTTGCTCTGGGGAGCACCTTTATGTGTCAATCTCACCCATTTGATCTCACATGGCAGCAGCCTCCATGGGGAAGGGCAGGGGGGGGGGCTGGGCAGCTTGTTGGCACATAGAAATGCACTTGCCTTCGCTGCAGGCCCCAAGCTCCTACGGACCTATATAAAGCCCAGCTTGCTTTTTGCAGGAGGCTGTGGCTGCCGCCCCTTGGGGAATGCTCATGAGCGCAGCATGAGCTAAGGAAACATCCGAGAGGGCTGGGGAAGGGTGCTTCCAGGTGCCAGCATCCAGCCTTTGGAAGCCGGCTTATCGCTCTGGGAACCCGTGTGCTGGACGTGAAGCCAGGGCCAGGCTTTGAGGGGTGGGCATGGGTGGAAGGGGGCAGCCACAAGCCAGCGAAGGCACAGTGCCCCCAGCTGAATGAAATGCCCCAAAGGGGTTCAGGGAGGGGCTAGGATGACGTGTACTGACTGGTAGGCTGCAGCCAGCGTGCGGGGAGGTGGAGGTATGCTGAATGCCATGTTCATTGGACTGCCCGCCCCAGTTCCATCATGCTGGGGATGCTTCCTGCTCTGCATCCACCCCCAAAAGAGCCCTTTAGTGTTCATCAGGTAAAACTGCTGCCCAGAGAGCAATGCCCTGGCAGGCGCAGTCTCCTGGGAACCGTGGCAAGATTTCGGCACTGCTGTGTTGGAATCCAAATGCCTGCTGGGCCTGTGCCAAACCAGAGGTGGGAATGAATCCGGAGCCAAACAGCTCTGCCCCAGTTGAAGGAGATGAGACCCCTGTAAACGCTGTACACTTGTCCTTACACCACTTTGCCTGCTCACCTAGAACTTCACCGGAGCAGTGGTACTAGTACTCAGGGCCTCCCGCTCCAAAACACAGGCCTGGCTTCTTGAATTAAAGGAGACTCTTCTCTTCCAGCTGCTTGCAGTATAGGGCATATGACACACAGCCATGCTATTCCAATGCATTCCAATAAAGAACAGTGGTGTCCATCTTCACCACTGTGAGGAGAATAAAACATTCATTGAGCTGAATGTTTGAAAACCTTAGGGGGTTTGAATTGAAAGCGACTCCTACTCGGAGCTGTCACCTTCCGAACTCTGACCCAGCCTCACGGGGGCAAAGCTTATTAACCTGTGCACGAATGGTGCACTCACCCTGTATTTTTAACCATCACCCCATGCTGTGACACTGTGCCACATGTCCCCCACATGCAATGCACCCCAAACCCTTCCTGGCACCAGCAGAGTTAAATGATTCCAGGTGCTCTTAGTCCTGCAACCTGACGAGTGCCACGGCCTCCCAATTATCGGATTAGCCTCAGTTAGCTGGGCACAGCCCCAGCTCCTGGCTCCCTCGCTGGGACCCAAGGCCAGATAGTCAGCAACCGTAATCTCAGCAGTGATGGACGGGAGTCTGATGCGAGGTGGCATTCCCCTCCCAGCCAGGATCGCTGAACGGGAGGATACGCTGGAAGCAGGCTCGGCAGAGCAGTTCAGGGAGCAGGGTTAAACACTTCTCCAGGCCATGCTGTTCAGCCTTGAGTCCTCGGGATAGGACAGGCGCAATGACAGACAGCTGTAGGGTTACAAAATGACTTGGGCCGTTCAACAAGCCTCTCGCAATTGGTCCATTTTTTAGGGTTCCTTATGCCATGTTCTATGGGCTCTGCAGAGTTTGTATTGGTGGGCAGGCATCATTTCTGTGTGTGTGCATGTGACTGGTTAGCCCTCCACTGGACGTGGAGCTGATCCTGCTATCTCTTACCCCAGGAGTCCCGCTGACGTCAAACAAAGGTCGGGACTCACCGGCATGAGTCAGGGCTTCTTGCTAGGCCTCTAGAAATAATTGTCCACCAAACCATAATGTCATTCCTCTGCTGAGAGGGAGCAAATGTTGAGACCCAGCAGTTCGGCTTCCCATGGGAGGAGAGATTGGTGACACCAGTCTGGGTGTAGTCTTAGCGTAACTTGCTTTATTTACACACCAGTCTGGGAACAGAGGTGGCCACAAACGGCGCATGGACAAATCCTTTCCTTCAGAACTCCCAATATCTGAGTCTCTGGAAACAGCCCTGACCCAAGATCTGACTCTGGTGGGACAGGTTAAAGGAGAGAGCAAAGGCCACAGCTGTTTGCAATAGCTCCCCCAAAAGTGGCCTGGGTTTTTTTCTTTGTGCGTCACAAAACGAAACCCTGCACCATTGTTCCAAGACAGCGCTAGGAAATGGAACTGGCAAGGCAGGGTGTAAGAAGGCCACCTACCATAGCCACATGAAGAGTCCACTAGCTAACCCCATGGCTACCCAGACTGCTGCTCCCCGTATAACAGCACAGATATAGAATCATAGAATCACAGGGTTGGAAGGGACCTCACGAGGTCATCTAGTCCAACCCCCTACTAAAAACAGGACCACTCCCACTAAATCACCCCAGCCAGGGTTTTGTCTAACCGAGCCTTAAAAATCTCCAAAGATGGAAATTCTACCACCTCCCTAGATAGCCCATTCCAATGCTTCACCACCCTCCTAGTGAGAAAGTTTTTCCTAATATCCAACCTTGACCTCCCCAGCTGTAATTTGAAACCATTGCTCCTTGTTCTGTCCTCTGTTACCCTCGAGAACAGCCTAGCTCCCTCTTCTTTGGAGCAACCCTTCAAGTAGTTGAAGGTTGCTATCAAATCTCCCCTCAGTCTTCTCTTCTGTAGACTAAATAAGCCTAGTTCCTTCAGTCTCTCCTCATAAGTCATGTGCCCCAGCCCCCTAATCATTTTTGTTGCCCTCCGCTGGACTCTTTCTAATTTGTCCACATCCTTTCTGTAGTGGGGAGCCCAAAACTGGACACAGTACTCCAGATGCAGCCTGACCAGTGTTGAATAGAGGGGAATTATCACATCCCTCGATCTGCTGGCAATACTCCTACTGATGCAGCCTAATATGCCATTGGCCTTTTGGCAACAAGGGCACACTGTTGGCTCATATTCATCTTCCCGCCCACCATAACTCCCAGATCCTTTTCTACAGCGCTGCTACTTAGCCGATCGGTCCCCAGCCTGTAGCAGTGCATGGGATTTTTCCGTCCTAAGTGCAGGACTTTGCACTTGTCTTTGTTGAACCTCATGAGGTTTCTTTCGGCCCAGTGTTCCAATTTGTCCAAGTCTTTCTGGATCCTGTCCCTGCCCTCCAGAGTATCTACCATTCCCCCCAACTTGGTGTCATCTGCGAACTTACTAAGCACGCAGTCTATTCCATCATCAAGATCATTAATGAAGATGTTGAATAGAACCGGCCCCAGGACCGACCCCTGGGGCACTCCACTCGTTACCGGTTGCCAACCAGACATCAAGCCATTGATTCCTACCCGCTGAGCCCTTTGATCTAACCAGTTTTCGATCTACCTTACGGTCCACTCGTCCAACCCATACTTCCTTAACTTGCCGACGAGAATGCTGTGGGAAACCGTATCAAAAGCCTTGCTAAAGTCAAGGTATATCACGTCAATGGCTCTTCCCGCATCCACAAATCCAGTCATCTCATCATAGAAGGAAATCAGGTTGGTCAGGCACGATTTGCCCTTGGCGAATCCATGTTGACTGTTCCTGATCACTCTATTTTCAGGATGGATTCCTTGAGGACCTGCTGCATGATTTTCCCAGGGATTGAGGTGAGGCTGCAGATCTTACTCCTGAAAAAGGGAAGGAGGGGTGGGGTGAAGGTGCAGTTAATCCATCTTTGCACTCCATCTGCGCCCCTGCAGGGTGAAGTCTGGGCAGCCTCAAAACTGCAATAAGTTTTTACTGTACTTTTTGTGCGCTCCGACCACACCCTCTCAACCTGCTCCTGATCCACCTCCTATGCCAGTGTGGGTGGGAACAAGGCTTCTTGAGACCCTGAGGATAAGAAGGGAAGGGCCCCCCCCAACTTAAGCTGAGATTCAAGCCCAGCATTTCCTCCATAACCATCTAGTCCTCTCTGTGGGCCGTGACGCTGTATGACCATTTATAACATTATCGATCCCAGTACCAGGTGTGCCAGGTAAGGGAGCGTTGGAAAAGTCACCATTTGCTAAATACAATCACCGGGTTTATATGCCTGTATCATCTGCGTCTTGTACGTTAGGAATGCGTGTGAGATATCTGTATCTAAAACTGTGGGTGACAAAGACACACTGAGGGAGGTGTTGGGGGGGCCAGGCCCTGGGGCGCCGGGCTGTGAGACTGGAGTGGGAGAGGTGGGCACCATGCAGAGAGGGAAAAGAATGTGGCCAGAGACGGGCTCTGCTTCTGCAGAAAATCCCCCAAGCAGGAAGAGGTAAGTGGCATGTTCTCCGCCCCTCCTCCTCCTGCCCCGCCACCCACAGGTACAGACCCTCCTGCCCTGTTCAGGGGAGGGGGCGTGAGACCTGGGGGGACACATGCGGGTTTGGCCCCCAAGTCAGCACTGTCCAGCCATCCCAGTGAGGGCAATCAGCTATGCAGTGCCCCCAGGGAGAGAAGGCAGAGGCTCCATCTATGAATCGGCAAGATATGTAAGGACATGCCTGTGTATGGACGGGATTCTGAGAGCTTCTGCTTTTCCATGCCCATATGCTGTGCGTTGGTGAGCCACGTGGCAACAGATATAAAAGGCAGCGGTGCCATCTCCATCTTTTCGTCCTTCCTGCTACTGGATCCGCACTCAGGTTTTTGACAAAGTCCTGGCTGGGTCGGTTTAGTTGGGGCTGATTCTGCAGGTCGTTGGAGTGGATACGTCCTGAGGTCTCTTCCAACCCAAATCGTGTATGATTCTTACTTCCAGATCAACTTCCCTACGACTGGAGCTTTGAAACAAAGGACTGACAGACCCAGCTGAGTACTGAATGTGCTCCAGAGGAGCTGTACAAACCTGTCTCTAATTGCTTTGACCGTTTAACATCTCTCTTCTTGTTTGTTTCTTTTCTTTTCTAATAAACCTTTCATTTGAGATGCTAAAGGATTGGCTGGCAGCGTGGCATTTTGGATACAAACCAAACTCATATTGATCTGATAAAGTGGTTGGTCCTTGGGGGGCCAGAAGAACATTTTGTAAAGGGAATAGAGTTTTAAATAACGTATCTTTTTACTGTACATAGTTGCTGACGGGGAGCCAGAGACTGAAATGCAATAAAGAGGGCTGGGTATTTTGTTTCCTGGGCGTCTTGATGACCAGTGTCGGGGATCGGGAGCTTTGTTTGTGACTGGCTGGTGAATCAAGCTAGTGTTAGCCACAAGTTTGGGAGAATCTGCTCTCCTTTTGCAGCCTGCCCTCACCTGGGCATTTTCAGGTGGGCTACCCTAGGCATGTGGGCTACAAAGAGCAATATTCTTCACTAGAAAACCCTGACCTCTACAGATAGACAAGCCTCCGCGGGGTTGTATTTGAAACTCGGTCAGGTGTGTGCGTGCAGCCGGCTCTGCATCCCTCCAGTCATTTTTACACCGTGGGATCCCCGATGGACTCAGAGCCAGACCTTGAAGGGGCATTAATTTATATCCCTCCCCTGCCTCCGACCTCCTCCCACAGCGTGGCCGTTCTTCTCAGTCCCTTGCAACAGGAGCCTCGGCCGCTTCTAGCATAATTAAACAAAAATAAATAAAAAGAAGAGCAGCATCTGGGGAAAAAATTCCTTTTCCCTCCAATCAATTTCATTTTGATTTAATGGTCAGGGGAGCTGCTTTTTAAATTGTAATCACCACAGAGAAATTGAACTCTGGCAGAGCCGGGGCCGCCGGGTGAGCTGTGATTTAAGAGCCGGGTTCTGGAGCCGCCGGAAGTGACTGTCACAGTGTGGATGGAACCATTTGCCACACTGAACACCGGAGAATCACATGCCTCTTGAACAGGGCCAGGGTTGGGGAGAGAAATTGCAGCCCGGAGCTGTTCGATAAGACAGAATTATTGATATTGGTCTGCACGTGGCAGGAGCTGGATACAATTCCAAGGGACTGAGGGCTGTCAGGTTATTAATGAGCAAGGCCGCGGCTCCCATTCAATCTGCATGCCTTCGGTTTGTTGCTGTCAATCTTTGTAGCCTGTTCTAAACAGGTTCCTCTATGTGAAATGTGGCTAAAAACGAGGCTCTTCTTCCAGGCGTATGTGTTGGGTTTGCTCTAAGTGTGGCAAACGTACCGGCCACAAATCACCCCTGCACACAACCCCAAAATCACACCCATTCGTCAGGCACCACCACACATACACGCCAATTCACACCCAGTCTAGGCACGGACGCATGCACAAAATCGCTCCCACACTCACAACCACGTGTGCAGCACATCCACAATCAATTGCAATCGCTTTCTGCCAGACACACAGTCACAATCACATCAGTGAACAAAGCACCCTCACGCACAATTGCACACGCAAACGCACTATGACACGCACATAGGACCTGCCCGTGAACATTCCTATACAACCCCTAATATATCTGCAGACACCGCACATTGTCACGTGCGCTTGCACATACCCTGTCGCACACACGCCCAGAATCTGAGACACACACACGACCACACACATGTTCTCTCTCTTGCACACATACAGACATATCAAAATCTCCAGGTGCCAGTCTTGACATTAGTGTAAACAGATCAATTCTAAATCCCAGATCCCTTCCATTCCTGTCGGGAGGGTCAAATCCTTTGGTGAAATGCTCACACTGGCACATCTGTAAACTGCAGGGCGATCCCATGGCACTGAGTTATATAGTCTCCCCCACAAACTCTGACTCCTCATGGGTCCTTTTCACAGTTCTCAAATAGCCCCTGTGGGGCTCCCGATGTTTGCTCCTCTGCTGCAAAAAGCAAGGCAAGCGACTGTTAATGTATGAAGGTGCATTTGTGATGCTTTGTGCTGTGGTGGGAGGCACACGATGAAATGAGATCAGCGTGTGAGTGTGCGAGCAGAGCCCGTGCAGGTGCGGATCAGTGAGAGAAAGTGCATGTGTGTGTGCGGGCCGCAGGGAAGGCCATAAGTCTTGGGGAGCAAATGGGAGTAAGTTCACCTGGGGGAAAGATGTGCTGGGGCGTGTCCGCGTGGCAACATTTGCATATCGAGCGGTGTGTGAATGGCACAGGTGTGCAGATGGGAGTCGGGGAGTGTGCACATGCAGGGGTGCATGTGTGCATGAGTGAGAATTTGGGAGCTGCTGTGAGTTAGAAGCTGGTGTGGCTTTGAGGAGAACCAGCTGCAGTAGGAAGAGACCCAGGGGCTAGCGGCGCCTGTTCCCCCCTCCCTCCTGGCCGGCTATCTGACCGGCCAGTCACAGGGCCCTGGGCAGGACGCTGGTAAAGCAGGGGTGACCCAGGTTCCTCTGGCTCTTCCCACTGGGGGGCAATGCTGGATTCAGACTCAAGCCCCCTGGCTCTCCCATAAGTTTGGGGAGAAGGCTAACTCTGCACTGCCCAAGCTGGGCAAAGCTCCTCACGGGTGCAGTCCTCCCCTTTCTGAAATCTTTGCAGCTGTCTTTGGTCTCTGGTTCAGAAACGCCCCCCTCCGTAGTCACCCCAAACTCCTGAAAAGCTCCTGGGCAGTGCTGGACCAGCGGCTGTGTTGAGTGCTGTGGTTGGCTGGGCTCTCAGGCGAGGACCAGCACGACGTGTGGGGCCGTTTGCGAGGCAGGGCTGGGATGATGGATTCCAGCGTGGGCAGCCTGGCACCCGAATTACTGCTTAGCTGCTGTGGGTGGGACAGGCTGACAGAGCCCTTTCCTCCTCCTTTACGCAGCATTTAGAGGAGAAGGCGGGAGGTGGGAAGGGGGGCAGCTGGACGCCTGCCTTCCTCCCACTACAGGGAATGGACACAGCCTGTCAGAGCTCCAGCCCCCTGTGACTGGATGGGGCTCCAGTGGCTTTCCTGGCTCATGGGCATGGGGGGGGGGTAGTGGGGGCTGAGCTGCTGAAACTGTTCCTCACTGGTCAACAGGAGTGTTGGGTGCATGCCTGTGTGTTGCCTGGGGCGCATTTGTGGTATGGTTGTGTAGAGTGCATGGTGCAGGATGGGTGTGTGTGGCACAGGGTGAATTTGTGCAGATAGCACAGGATGAGAGTGTGTTGCCCGTGTGCATGTGTGTGTGGCATGAATGTGTACCATAGGTGTGTGTTGCCTGCAAGCTGAACAGGTGTGCGGCCACATCAGCCTGCTAACAGGGAGGAGGTGAATACGGCTTGTGAGAAGAACGCTCTTTGGAAACGTTTGCCGGGGGAGTCGGCCTGAGACGTATGGCTGAGTCTTGCACATTGTGTACGCTCACTCACACACACAATTATGTGCACGGCCACGTGCACGTATGTGTGTGTTTTCCCGGCAGTGCAGCAGAAAGGAAAGGCAGAAGGAGACAGGGGAGGGAGCTGGGACTGAAAGGCTGAAATTAGCAAGTGAGTAAAGGAGCACAGTGCTGCGGGCAGGAGGTCAGGGGGCCATGGGGACAGAGGGCAGGCTGGTTTGGGGGCCCTAGAATGATCCAATCAATTGAAACCCAGGCGACACTCCATGAATGCCAGAAAATCCACCCTCCAGCTTTTTGTCATTCTTGTTGGTTCCCCCACATCCCCAACACCCATCCGTCTCTGAGCCGGTCTCCGCCGGCCGCCCCCTTGGCGTGGCACCAACTGCAGGCGAATCACCAAGGCTGTGGGGGTCTGAGCTGAGTCTCGGGTGGGGGGGCAGGGTGCTGGGCGTTTTGCCTGAGTTGGGGCTGGGCACAACCTGGGTAGCAGCCGTGGGATCCGGCCCCTTCCTGATCCATCCCTGAGCCGCGATCCAGGCACCAGCCGGCAGTGAGAACAGCAGCTGGGCCACAGTTGTGCTTTTTCTAAGTAATGAGCTACACAGGCTGGTCGCCTTTGTCTCCCCCCATCTCTGAACACCTGTCAGCCTCCCACCCCCCACCCCCCGCCAGCACTGGGTTCTAGACCCCCTTTTTGGCCGTGTGCACCTCCGCCACCCCAGGGCCAGAAGTGGGGGCATGTGAGCAGTGAATCCCCTGTGACTTTCATCTGCGGGTCTTCCACTGTTGCCCCCAGCCCTGCCCCATCCTCGTGTGGGTGTGTGTAAAGTGCCCCACACTACGGCAAGCAGGGAGCAGTGTGCAAGGGCTATGTGTGAGTGTGTGAAAGGCAGTGTGTGACTGTGTGTTTGCTGGAGCAGGAGGGGCCTGGCCCTCCCCCAAGCAGAGGCTCCTCAGGGGACCCTGTCTCTCCCATCCCCACCGTCCCATCCCCTCCAGGTGCAGGGTTGGAGGCGAATGACCCCATGGCTCCCCCCACAGCTCACAGCCTTTTTCCTGCTCGCTCCGGGCTCAGCCCTGACTCTGCCGTGGGCCTGGACAGCTCTTCTGTCACCCCAGAGCCACATACTAGGGGATGCCCAGGGGTGGGGCTGTGGTCTCAACCTTGGAAAGTCCTCTGTCCAGCCACTGAACCCTGGTCTCTGCTGGACACGGCCCTGCATCCCTCTCCCTTTGGAGACGAGTCAGAGGAGTGCCAGCCCCTTGGGAAGCTCCTGATGGGCAGCGAGGGGTGCTGGCAGGGCAGCTGGAATCTGTGCAGCCCCTTGGCAAAGTCCGCCCCCCCCCAACCCCCCTACTCCCCCTGTGGAAGGCAGTGAGCGCAGAGCCTTGGCCCGGCTCCCCAGGATTCTTCTGTGCTTGTTTTTGCTCCATCGCTTCCCTCTTCCTGTCTCACTTGCCAAGAATCTGGTGTTGCTGCCGGCTCCAGATGCTCCCAGAGCTGGGCGCTAAGTGTGTGTATGGGGGGGGGGGGCACAGAGCCAGGCCCCATCTGCACAGCCAGCAGGGGAA
>ML685800.1:6782091-6803578 GCA_007922175.1 Pelusios castaneus
GGGATGGGAAACTTTGCGACTCTTGTAAATTTTCACAGGGCAGGGGAATCATTTCCCGGCCTGCTCGGCTTGAAAGATGCTCAGGGGATGGACACAAGAGATGTGGAAAATACTGTGGGCACACACATATGTGTGCACCCACACCCACACCCGCCCATTTCAGCTGCCTGATCCAGTCCCTCCCATTGTCCCTCCAAGGAATGCAAGCCGCAGCGGCAAATTATTGAATGACCGTGATCGGTTGCAGGGACAAGCTTGCGTCTCCTTTGTCTCTTCTCTGCGCAGTCATGACCTGCCAGGGGACCCGATCCTGGGAGCTGCTGTGTGCCCCCAAACAACGGCATTAATGGAAGATCTCAGGAGGAAAGCTTGTTTTTGTGTTTCCTTTTTGTGCCTGGGGAAACGATGCAAAGAGAAGATGGGAGCTTCTCCCCTCCCTTTTTACATCCACAAGGGTCCGAACCTGCCGGGAACCAGGTCCCTGCCCCATAAAGACATCATAGGGTTGATCCCTTCCCAGTGGCTTTCTGTTTTGGCTGGACTCCCCTGTCCCCCTTTGACCTGGCCCCTTTCTCACTCTCAGCAGCTGGGCCCAGGCTGCTTTGACGCACTCAGAACGTGGCCAGCCAGGCTCCCGTCAGGGGCGCGATACGGATTTGTCATCCCCCCCGCTCCCGCCTGCTCCCGCGCCAGCTGTGAGGTTGCTAGGTGTGTTGCTAGGGCGAGCTGTAGTCAATGAGTGGGCAATGTCCAAGCGGCAAGAATTCCCGGCTATGCTTGGCCGTGCGTTCCAGCCGGAGAGGACGGTGCGGAGGTAGCAAGCCAGGTGTTCTCCCACTTCTAATCACAGCCCCAGCCTGGTTCTAGAATAACCTAGATTTTACCCTTCTCTGCTGCCCTTTCCCCCCAAAGATTTCCACACACCCCTGATGGGGTAGATCACCAAGGTTACCATGTTATGGATGGGGAAACTGAGGCAGAGCAAGAGGGAAGAGGCTTGCCCCACGCCACTCAGTGGTACAACTGAGAATAGAACCCAGGAGTCCTGGAGCCCCGCTCTGCAGGTGGCCACCCTTGGCGAGGAAGATACGAGTTCAAGTCCAGCCTGGCTCAGCCCCTGTATGAATGAAGCCATAGCTGCCAATGGGCCATGGAGCACACTCTGAGCCCGCTGCCATCAGAGGGTTTGTGTGAAGCTCCAGCACGGACGGTGACTGGGGCCGAGATCTGCGCTGGGGATGCTATGAAGCTGGAGCAGGCTGGCAGTGTGAAGTCTTCACTTCATGAAGCAACTTTTCCCTTGGTCTTTTCTCTCCAGCCATGGGTCCAGGGCGAAGAGCTCTCTTCATAAGCAGTTGCCGCGATTTCTAGGCCAGCAGCTTTTGGGGGGAGAAAGAGGGAGAAACAAGAATCCAGGATCCTGAATTTTTTGGATTTAGCAGCCACGTTGAACCAGCACGGCCTTGTCTCCGTGGCTCAACCAGTGATCACGCTGGTGGTGGGTCCCACGTGGCTGTGCAGCAAGTTGGTTTGAGGAATGACCCCCGCCCAGACATGCTCACACACTACGTAGATATACACACACACCTACAGATATGCAGGCCCATGTAGATTCACATACACCTGCACACATATAGGGACACAACGTGCACACACTCGCTTGTACACAGGCATATCCACATCACTTACATGCAAACATTCACATGTATTTGAAGACAGGAGGTGTTTACGTCGGAGAAGCCTGAGCTACCATTCATCTGCTTCCTAGGAGAAAACCCCTTCTTTTCCAGCCCCCGCTCCCATAACAGCCCCCTTTCCCCTTTGCATCTGCTCCCCTTTCTGGAATTAAGATTCAGAATATTCACCATCCCAGGTGGAGTGTCGCCAATTCTGAGCAGGTATTTTCCGACTGAGCAACTTTATCTGACAGCGCGCAGTGGATTTATACCCACGAAAGGCGACGCGTGAGATAACACACTGACCTTTCAGGTCCGCAAGCAGCTGGCAAAGCTGTATCATCCTCACTGAAAAATGTCACGGGGAGCGCACGCTGAGCATGGTTGGAGCTGGCTGCGGAGATGCGAGGAAGAAGTTGGAGTTGGTGGCCGGGGGCAGCCCTGGTTCGGCACCCCCCTTGCAGTTCTGGGGTGCTTTTCTCTTAAAGGGATACAATGGGGCAATGCAGAGGACGTTTTCTCTGCTTTGCGTACCCCTCTCTGAGCTGGGTGGATGGATCATTGAACCATAGGAACGTAGGGCTGGAAGGGACCTCAAGAGGCCGCCTAGTCTAGCCCTCTTCACTGAGGCAAGACCAGGAGAACCTAGACCATCCCTCACAAGGGTTTGTCCAACCTGTCCGTAAAAACCTCCGTTGATGGGGCTTCCACAGTCTCCCTAGGAAGCCTGTTCCAGGGCTGAACTCCCTGAGAGTTCGCAAAGTGTTCCCCAAGATCGAACCTAAATCTCCCTTGCTGCAAATTAAACCCCTTACTTCTTGTCCTGCCTTCGGTGGATCATCTCAGGAGACTTCCAGGCCCCACGCCTGCTCCCAAAGCTACTAGGGGTTTTGCTGAAAACCAATCCACTGAGAATGAGCTGGAGGCCAGGGTCCTGTTTCATTGGGACCGCCCCACAATGGGCAGGCACTAGGTTAGAGCTGCCGAGGCCCATTGGGAGTCCCTGCAAGCCTCCAGGAAGACGTCTGATGGAACCTGAAATCTCAGCTCATGTTATTTAAGCTCAGTGACACGTCTCGTGGCACAAGCGAGCACCAAGCCCTATTGGGCGTTGTACTGCTGGGACTGGGGGTTGTTGGGAAAAGTCCTCGAGCAAAATGCCAGAGTTAGGGCAACACTCTAGGAATCCAGGTGAGCTCTACTCACAAAACTGGCGTGCAGGGTCACATTCCCACATCCCCAAATTTTGGGGCAAAGGAGGAGATTCCGGTGTGGGCCTGTGGAGGGAAGAAACCCCTCAATGCCTCTTCCAAATCCCCCCCTGGCTGCCTGGGCTGGAGAAAGCTGGACCAGCAGAGCCCTGACAGCAGGAAAAGGGTTAACAGCTGGAGGCACCAATTAACCCAAGCCAGGATTGGGCTTAATGAAGTAAGTGGGAAGAACTGTTCCCCTGGTGGGAGGGAACATAAAAGGAAGCCTCGGCAAAGCTAGGGAGAGGCATGGTCAGGGAGAAGGGGAGATGTTTGTCTGCTGACTGGCAAGGGTACACAGCCTAGGGAGGGTCCTGTTTCAGATTGCTGTAAAGAAACCAGCGTGGGGGATTGCACTGGGTGAACTAGAAGGCCAGTTATTGAAGGAGGGAGACTGCCCTCTGGACCTAGAAGGACAGGGAGGTCTGTGGCAATCCACTATATCCTAAAATAGGAATCCACTTGCAGATCTGACCCTCCAAAGTGTTCCCTTTTGGAGGGGTGCAGCCTCTTGCAAAAATGGGGGTTTGATCTGAAGATGGGGTCAGGTTTCAGGCCTCTGACCATTCAGATACTGGGTTTTCAACTGGGCCTGTCTGAGTTTTTTTTTTTTTTTTTTCATCCCCAGTGAAAACTCCTGGTTTTTCTTTTCAAAAGCTATTTCCATGCATCACAATTAGTGCTGATGAGTGGCTGGGTGATGTTCATACCTTGCCACTGAGAGGTGTGTTGTGAGGTGGGTCGCTTGTGTCCTGGATGTGCAAGAGCTAATGGGGATGGTTTCACCCTCTCAGGAGTTGTTTGGATCAGCTGTGACGTATGTGCGGGATTGTGTGTCTGTGATGAGCCCTGATGTTGTGCATGGCAGGGTTTAACAGCAAAGTGTGTGTGTGGGGGGAACAACTGTGGTACACGTCTTGTATTTTACAAGGTGGTGTAAAACAGCTCTGCCCTGACAGCCTTGGGACCTGTCCTCGCTGGACACTGGTCAGCCAGCACCTGGTGTGGATTTGTGCAGCGGCGGCTGGGGGAGAGCCAGCTGCTCTGGGTTTAGGCATTACCACAACATCCAGGCTCCCCTATCTCTGCTGCCTGCAGCAGATTATCTGTCCGCCACTGGGGTGTCCTCTGAGGATCCCCATGTGTTCAAGGCTAGGCTAGGCTCCAGGCTTTACACAGCTGGAAATGGGCCAGGACAGAATTTCTGGAGCATGGTGGGAGAGGTGACAGAGTGTAGGAGAAGCAGGGAGGTGATGGGAGGCAGGGGAGAGAGATGTTGGTGGCCACTCCCCGCACCACTGGGCAGTGTGAGTAGATTGAGAAGTGAAGGGCCCTGTGTTAACAGGGATCCTCCAGAGCTCCATCCTGCTGCCGGGCACCGAACCACCCTGCCGGCTGCTCCACTTCTGATCCTGCGCACCTAAAAGCGGCGAACCGGATCTCATCTGGAGTCACATCTTGCCTCTCCCAGGCCATTCCTCTCCCCCTCTGCACTGATTTGTTGTTTAGGGCCGGGACTGGAGTTCCAGGCAGCTCAGCTGGGCGAGGCTGTGCTGTGTAGCACCGGAATCCCTGGTCTGGAGGTGCAGCAGGCTGCATCACCAATAAGCCATGTAGGCAGGTAGCCAGAGCAGAGTCTGTACTGATTGCGAGGAGTTTGTGTGCTAAGAACCTGGCCCTCGCTTCTGTTCCTTGGCCTTGAGGATTGAAAATAGATCTGTCCTGAAAGAAACTGGCTCTCCATTTAGCGTGCTATGGGGTGGGTGTTCAGGCCCCAGCTACCAACCAGGCCGTGCAAAGTGGAGTCACTCCCTGGAGTGGGGGAACAGGGCTTCCTGTCTCCCGCACACAGAGCGTGGCTTGCTTACATGGTGACCCTTAACTTGGCTGAGAGAGAGGACTCAGCCTGGGACCTCCCGCACGAAAAGCAGCTGCCATGCGCTATGACAGACTCACGGCCTCGGGGGGAACTGGAGGGTGGGTTGGGCTGAGCGGGTCACCTCACAGCGGCCCAGGCTGGGTGGGAGCACATCAGCCCCTCTGGAACTGAAGTTCTGTTCTGACAGCAAAGCTGGATTCTTTTTCCATACGGGCCCATCGGACACGCATATCTGAGGGTAACGCAGGGCCAAAGCTATCCCGGGGGAGAAACCACAGACTGCTGCAGATTTGCAGCATGGGCACATGGGGCCCTGGACATCGGCGCTCCTGGGGCAGCAGAAACCACGGCGTCAGGCTGTGCGGGGCAGGATGGAGTGAGCACAGCTCAGGCACAGGGCGTGGAGAGGGAGTTGGACCAGAACTGGGCACTGCCAGCGGAGGGGTGGAAGAGCTGGTGGGGGTAAAGAGGAGGGTGTACAAGGGCTGGGTCCACTGAGGGTCAGAGCGGGGGGTATTCTGTGAAGCCATCTGTGGTGTGGGGGTGTGCAATGGAGAGGGATGGTTGGTACCCTCCCTTCCCCAGCAGAGTTGCCGTACTGGCCCCAGCCCTTGCAAGCGAATAATATGACTTAAAAGGGTAATTACCAGCGGCAATTATCAACGTTCTCTGTGCACACACGGGAGGCAAATTAATTAACTGCTGGGTGAAACCTCCTCCACGCCCGCCGGTGGCCCGGCTACCCTTTTACCTGCCCAGTCCCTTATCGCAAGCCGAAATAAACGGCCCCATGTTCTGCTCTTGTTAGGAAAGGATTTTACAGGCCTTTATCTGATGAGCTTCATGGCTCGGGAGATCTGGGTCTTCATGTTTCCACAGCCTCTGCTTCCCCAAGCCACCGGTGTGGACGACAGGGCTCCAGGCTGGGACCGAGATAAGGCAATGCTTTCTTTTTTGTTCCTTCTATCTCTTCCTTCCCTGGCTGCCTCAGCGGGTTGGAGCATCAGCGTGGAGCTAGGTAGCCTCCCTTCAAACACAGATTCAAATCCCACCCACCCCACCAGGTCCCATCAGCCCAGAACGGATAAACTGAGCTCTGCGGTTTGCTGAACACGGGTCTTTTAAATGTAGCTTCCTTTGCTCTGCATGGGGATCCCAGGAGCATAGGAAGCCTCAGCCAAATTTCCTCCCTTTTCGTGTGCTGTGCTTTGCCCCAGAGATGCTGCATTTCTCGGCCGTCACGTGTATGTAGAGATCAGATTCCTAGGCCAGAAGAGAACATGGGGAGCATCACACTCAACTTCCTGTTGAACACGAGCCAGAGAACGTCCCCAGAATAATTCCAAAAATAAAACAAACAAGGAGTCCTAAAAACTGACAAATTTCTTTATCGCATCAGCTTTCGTGGGAGAAAATCCCACTTCGTCAGACGCTTTGAAGATGGGGAATTAATTGACTAGCGTCTGATGAAATGGGATTTTCTCCCACGAAAGCTCATGCGATAAAGAAATCTGTTAGTCTTTAAAAGTGCCACAGATTCCTTGTTTGTTTTGCTGAACTAGACTAACACGGCCCCACCTCTGGAACTTCTGAAAAGAAAGAGTTTGGTGTTCAATACTGCTAACGATTTTACCTCTCCCTTGACCCTGGTGACTGATTCTGCTTCACTTCGCAGCGGGATGTGGGGCTCTTCCTACTGCACTGGTGGTGCCATGGTGAGCTATATCCTCTTCTCTCTGTGCTCCTGAATCCCCTGGACTGGCCTTAGTGCTGGCTGCTCACCCTGTCTCTCCTCCGTGCTCCCAAAAGCAACTTCCTCTTCCCATGCTATTTATCTGCTGGGGGACAGATGACTAGTTCACAGCAGACCCGCAACCAAATATGGTCACAAGTGACAGGGGCGGCCCTGGTGTGTCTCACAAAGCAAACTACACCTGCCCGCTGGTTGTGATTTTTGGTCTGCTCAGGACTGGATAAGAAGGGGGGAAGATCAGAGGAATAGAAGGGCCCCAAGGCAGGGATATTGGCAGAGCTGGGGGGCAGAGACAGGACTGGAATAACTGAAAATGTGGCACCTGAGGTGCGTCAGCTGAGCTGTTGAGGTTGGGGGAGGCTGCGGAGCCAGATCGAGGTGTGGGAGCCCAGGCCTGGAAAAGCCAGGTGAGGTGTTGTGTGCTGTGCTCTGCCCCAGAGAAGACTGCATTTCTTGGCTGTCACGCCCAGGCCCGAAGAGACCTGCCGGCCATCTGCAGTGGCTATATGGTTCTTTCCTTGAGCATGTGCCAAAGAACCGGGGTGGGTGCGAGGGTGTGCCTGGCCGAATATGCGATTGGGAGTGAGAGGCCAGGAGCAAGATGCGGAGGGCCACATGTGTGTGTTTGCACGTGTCACAGGAGCGTGCGTGCGTGTGTGTGAGTACATGGACGCATGTCTGGGTGGACAGTTGTGGGGGGCTGTAGAAGTGTGCGTGGGCGTGTTCAGGTCAATGCGATGGTCTCAGAACCGGGACACAGGCTGCAGGATGGGGAGACGCACTGATTACTCCGTGCAGAGTGTCAGAGTCCTGCCCGGCTTCCCTGTTACGCCAGCAGGAAGCGCGGCCTCTTGGGGACAAACGCCGGAAGAAACAAGAGGGGGAAACAGGCAACATCCTGTGTCGTGTGCAGCTTTCTCCTGGCAACCGCTACGCCCCGTCCTCATTGCCGTGGAAGTGGAACCGCGGGCAGAAGACAGATAACAAGACGCTTCTTTTCTGTGCCCTGCCACATAATGCTTGGGTTCATTTGGGGCGAGGTTATAACCCCTTCAGTCTCCACCTTTCCCAGCAGGAGGTGCTGTGAAGCAGGAGCCCTGGTTAGCGGGAGCTCACTGCTATCCCACTGCCAGCTTCTCTTAACTGGGGCCTCTGCAGCGTGCAGCCGAGCACCCCACGGAGTCAGATCTTTCCCCACCCAGCCTCTCAGCAGAAAGCAGGGAATTACACTGTGCCTTCATCCCTTGACTTCGAGGCAGTTTGGAGCTCCAGGCACCGCTGAGAAAACCACCCACCCATCGCTGGCGTGCAAAGACAATTGCGGGCGAAGTGCCGCGATTTGCTGGGTGAGCACTCGTTGCCAGCTGCTCCCCACCTCTGTAGGAGATAGCTCCTCTCCCTCCTGTCCCATCTATCTTCTTTAATAAGAAAAAGCCGTCAAAGGGGGCCTTTAATAGTCTGAAGGAAACAATGTGATTTGGCTGCAGTGGATGTTGATTTATGATCGTTAACATGGAAGTGGTTGCAGAAGAGTGGGCTTCAAATGGATTAAATAACATTGGACCGAGCTCCAGCCAGCAAGAGATGGCTGGGGCTTTATTTTAGCTCGCCCAGCCAGACTGAATTATTATTAACATAAAGGTGGGATCTCCTGGGACTTTATTCCTCCTGAGTAATGAAAAGCCTCCCAGAAAATTGAGGCAGAGTTTGGCAGCTGGGGATGGTTTGCAGTGAGAGAGACTGCCTTGTGTGGAGTTGTTTTATTTCGGGGCAGCTTGCTTGAGCCAGCAGGTGGATTAAGGCAGGATCCATGGGCTCTGACCCCTTTGGAGGGAGCAGGGCTCTGTGCAGTGGTGACTCAGAGCCAGGGGGGTCAGCTGGTTACAAAGTGCAACTCAGAAGGGAGACTGGGGTCTCAGGACTGGAAGGAAAACAGCAGGAATCCAGCTGAGTTGGCTGGGTTAAAGTGAAGACACTGTGAATAGGGAGAGGGCTAGGCTGGGATCAAATGCCTCCCTTTGGAGAAACAGTGGATCTGGGTCCTTTGAATCCAGCACACCACCTTGCACAGGAAGAAAGCTCAGAAACTTGGAGTGCGAATTCCCCTGTCTTCCCAGGGCTGGGACGTGCTGGAAAGGGCACAGGTACCCAGTCTGCCACAATGCTGATAGACGGGTAGTGTGGAATAATGGGAAGAGCACTGGTCTGGGAGCCAGGAGAGATGATTTTCCTGTGTGACTTTGGACAAGTCGCTTCCCTTCTTTACAATACCTCCAGAAACTGTTAAACAGCCACCACTAAAGACATTTTTAAATAAACACATGCAGAGGACTCGCCTCCAAGTGTTTTGAAAGAACGGGCTCTCTGAATTGTTGATTTTTAATCACAGAATCATAGGCATGTCAGGCTGGACGGGACCTTGAGAGGTCATCTAGTCCAGCCCCAGGAACAAGTAAACCTAAACCTTCCCTGATAGTGTTTGTTCGACCTGTTCTCGAAAACCTCCAGTGATGGAAATTCTACAACCTCCTGCGGACCTGTTTATCTGTATAGTCAGGAATAAGGTGGGGGACACTGGGGACGTTCCAGAGGGCTATAAGAAAGCCCATGTTGTGCCAATATTTTAAAAGGGTAAATGAGATGATCTGGGTAATTGCAGACCTGCCAAGCTGACATTGATCCCAGGAACTATACTAGAGAGACTGCTCCCTCACTTGATTAATAAAGAATTAAAGGCGGGTAATATAATTAATGCCAGTCAACACATGTTTATGAAAAATAGATCCTGTCAGACTAACTTGATGTCATTTTTGGTGAGAATACAACTTTACTTGATAAAAGGTAATCGTGTTGCAGTAAATTACAGAAAGGGAGGTTTAGGTTGGACATTAGGAAAAAATTCCTAACTGTCAGGGTGATTAACTACTGGAATAAGTTGCCTCGGGAGGTTGTGGAATCTCCATCATTGACAGTTTTTAAGAGCAGGTCAGACAAACACCTGTCAGGGATGGTTTAAGAAGGTATTTGGTCCTACCATGAGTGCAGGGGACTGGACTCGACGACCTCTCATGGTCCCTTCCAGTTTCTATGATTCTATGACACTTACGAAGTGCAATTACTAAGTGTAGTATTAAACTCAGATTTGTGTAAGGCATGTGCCTTGATACCATATGACATTCTGATTAAGAAACTAGAGTGACAGAAAAATCAAAATGGGACACTTTAGATAGACTAAAAACTGGTGAACTGGTAGGTCACAAAATGTAATTGTTAAACGGGATCATCATCATGTGGGTATATTTTCAGTAGGTCCTGCAGGGTCTCACTTTTGGCTCTGTGCTATTTAATATTTGTCTCAATGAACAGGAAGGAACCATAAGATCATCATTGATCAAGTTTGCAGATGACATGAAAATTGGGGGAATGGTAAATAATGGAGAAGACAGATCACTGATACAAAGCAATCTAGATCACTTGGAAAACAGAACGTAAGCAAACAATAAGTGTTTTAATACAACTAAATGTAAATGTGTACAGGTAGGGTGCAGGTCACACTTACATGATGGGGCACGCTGTCTTGGAAAGCAGCAACTCAAGGAGATTTGGGGGTCGTGCTGGGTCATCAGCTGAAGATGAGCTCCCCGTGTGATTCTATGGCCAAAAAAGCTAACGTAATCCTGGGAAGCACAGGAAGGGGAGTCTCAAGGAAGAGTAGAGAGGTTATTTTACGTCTGTATTTGGCACTGGTGTGACCATTGCTGGAATCCAGTGTCCAGTTCTGGGGTCCACACTTCAGCAAAGATGTTGCAAATTTGGAGAAGGTCAGCAAAGAGCCACGAGGGAAAAAAATAAAGGAGGAGAAAAGCTGCTGTACAGCAAGAAAGCTGAGGAGCTCAGTCTATTTAGCTGAACCATGAAAAGACGGAGGGGTGACTTGATCACAGTCCATAACTGCTTACATGGGGAAGAAGAATTCAATAACAAAAATCTCTTTCATTTAGCAGACAAGATCCAATAGCTGGACGCGGAAGCTAGGCCAAATCCATACTAGAAATAAGGTGCAAATTTTTGCATGCGGATAATTAACCATTGGAACAACCTCCCAAGGGCCACGCGGGATTCTCCAGTGATGGAAATTTTTAAAATCCAGATGGATGTTTCTCTAGGTCTGCGCTAATTTACTCAGAGCAGTTGGACATGAAGCAGGAATGAACTGAGACGGTCTCTGGCCTGTGTTATGTAGGAGATCAGACTCTGATAATCTATCGATGTGTGACCAACCCTATGATGTCACCTATAAGATGAGTCACATGTAAACTCCATCACTTCCTGCAAACGCTGACCGGAGAGGGGAAAGCAGCAGAGAACTAATCTCTAGGCCAGACCCAGAATCACCCCGTCTTTGGGCTCATCCGTAACACGGTGCATTCGCCTCAGCAACCTGAGCTCTGTCCCTTACTGCTGGAGGCCTGTTTTCCTGAGCACTACAGCAGACAGGTCACCTTGAAGGCTGAGTCGTGCATGTCTCGGCTTCCCTGCGCTGCTCAGTGCCCTCCAGCGCCATCCCTCCGGCTTGGTAAAAGCTGGTGCTAGACGGACGTTGCTGGGCGAAGAGACAGAACTGGGTTCAAGTCCCCCCTCTGCTATAAGACACTGGATCAGTCACTTGGACCCAGATCTTTCAAGGAATTTAGGTGACGGCAGTGCACTGAATAAATGGAAGTTGGTCTCTCTCGTGGCTCCCTGTTGAGGGACAGAAAGGAGAACCAGCCATTCTCCCACCCGCTGTCCATTTAGATGGTAAGGGCTTTCGGGCACAGACTGTCTCTCACTCTGTGTGTACAGAACCTGGCGCAAAAGGGCTCTGATGTCAGTCAGGGCCTCTAAGCAGGCACTATGGTACTCCAAACAATAGCAACCCCCCCCCAAAATCTAATGAGAGCCTCTCTGAATCTGAGAGGACTGTCATGCAGGGAGGGGTACAGAGCCAGGAAGCAGTCCCCCACTGCTCAGATTTTTCTCCTAGTTCTCCCAATTCCTTAGAGGACAGGAAAATCCATGCTGCCCTGTGGTAACCTCTCTGCTCAGCCTGGAACGTGTGCTGCCTGCCAGGCCTCCAGATCCCCCCATGAGGAACCTCTGCACCTGAACTGGGCCACCAGGGACATGGAGCAGGCGGGCTCCTTCATGCCCAGCACAGGGGGAATCGAACAAAGGCTGGAAAGATCCTTTGCATATGGCCAGCTGCTGTTCTCTCCCCTTTTCCCCACCCAGGTGGGGTGAACGGAGACTCAGAGTCACCCTGAAACTGGAAACGGGAGAGTCCAGAGTCCTGTCCCCTCCCAAGCGTGATCCAGTTCTGCCTATTTAAAGCCTCCCAGTTACAGAGAAGCCACCATTTACACAAGTATAAACCTTCAAATGGCCCGTGCCCCACACTGCAGAGGAAGGTGACTCCCCCAATCTGACCCAGGGGAAAATTCCTTCCAGCCCCAAATCTGGCAACCAGTTAGACCAGCGTATGTGGGCCAGACCCACCAGCTGGACACCTGGGAAGGAATTCTCTAATAACTCAGAGCCCACCCCATCTAGTGTCCCATCACCGTGATAGCTATGGTCCCCTGGACTTCTAGTGGAGGAAGGTGACAGCGTCTTCCCAGCGTTGTTCGTCCGTGAGGCCCCTCAACATTGGGGCACCCAACAAGATAGGTTCCACATACATCCCTTACAGGGTCTCTCTGGGTAAAATGCCCCCTCCATGAACTAAAAGACCTACTGATATTAATGACACTTTCTTGGGGCTTTCACTCTGTGCCTCTCAAAGCACAGGCCAGCCCTGCTGCGCGGAGGGGGATCGGAAAGGACATCTGCACAGTGCAATTAGACACCAAGGCTGGCCCATAGCATTTGACTCAACTTGCAGGACTGTTTCTTTGCAGTGTAGACCTTCAGGCTCAGATTGCAACCCAAGATCTGGTGCCCTTCCCGGGGGCTTAGGCTGTAACATGAGCTCAGATGTCTACACGGCATTTAAACAGCCCCATGAGCCTGTCGGCTGGCACGGGCAAGCCCTGGGCCTCTAACTGCAGTGTAGACATACCCTCAAAAGCCGAAGGAGACAGGAAGTGGCTTGTCTGAAAGAACCACACAGCCCAGCCAGGATGAGTGCCCAGTTTCCCAGCCATCGAGGCAGTGTCCCACCAATTGTGGGATTCTCAGCTGCTGTCATCCCAAGATATTCTGGGCTGGTTCAGCAGTGGCAGGGGAGGCATGTCTAGTGGGTAGAGGAAACTCATCCCTCTGCCAAGGGCCAGCGCGCACGCTTAGACGAAGCCCCCTGGATCTTTTCCTGGGGGTGAATTTCGGAGGCTGAGAGCAAGCGAGCTGAAACGGCAGCCAGCGACCAGAGTGGGGAAACTTAATTCTGTTGATTTAAAAAACTAAAAAAGCAATTGGCCATTAAAATTCATGAACCCTGTTAACGGAAAACATAAAGTAATGCGGGGCTCATTTGGGCTGATGACAAAGCTGTGGAATTAGGTATTCATTACAGCTCAAGACATTTGCAAACGTTGTGTCTAAATCACCATTATCAGAGGGATGCACCATGGAGGTGACATGGGAATGAAAGGGTTGTGGTTAACCCCGGAGCTGCTGGACAGCAGTGGAGCAATGAAGGGGACAGGAGGGGTGGGCCACAGCTCGTGGGCGCTCTGCAGTGGCTTTGGTGGGGAATGGAGGAGCCTGAGGGTTGGATCCAGGAACATCTGCTCTGTGGATGGCTATGATGGGCAGGAACCAGCTCTCCTTGGTGTCAAGGGCAATCTAGCGGGTAGTGGACATGGCAGCTGGTTCAGGTCTACTGGTTGTGTTCGCAGCTTGAGGGGGCTCCATGGCAGATGCTTGGTGCCAGGGCGGGCAGGAGGGTGTGTGCCTGACGTCCTCTGCTGCAAGGCAGTTCGTGCTGGTCTGTATTTGTTTGTACTGCAGTGGAGCTGGCTGGCTGGCTCATGCCTTCGATGGCTCAGCTCTGTCCTTGCCCAGCGGCTCGAGGAATAGGGCCGGTCTGGGGATGGCTGCCCCTTGGGATTTGAGGACTCCCTGGGCAGCTGGTGGGGTGGCAGGGAGACCAACACCCATGAGCTTCAACAGAGAGTTTAGCAGGACGGGGACGGGACAAGGGCCCGCAAGGCCGAGCAGGGACTGCATGGGGCGGGGTGAGACGTTGGGGGCTGTGATGTGACCTGGGAAGTCCCTTGGCCGCCGTTTGGACCATAAGCTCTTTGAGGCCAAGCTGGTGCGTGCAGCCCCTGGCACAATGGGGGATTTGAGATCATTCTCTGTGGAAACATGGAGAGTTTGCCACCCTCGCTCCCATCGCAGGGCACCCAGCTAGAAATCAGCTGCCTCTCGGCTGTCTGACGCACTCGGTGTACTGCCCTGGTGGAGTTTGGCGCAGCTGCCGAGACCTTTGATCCATGGCGAAGGATATGGGTTCCCCCCCCTTTCATGTTATTTTAACATAAAATCCACATATCCCCTCCCCCACTTGCTGCTGGAGAATGAGTTTAACAAATATAACAAGCTGCGGTGCGCTTCCTTCGCTGTAATTAGCAGCCTTTCTGCAGGCAAATGGCAGTCTGGAGTGGAAGTGGCATTTCCTTAATTAAAACAATTAATTAGGGTGGGGTGAGAGGGAAGATAAAACGCTTCCCTCCAGAAATGGCTGTTAGAGCTGAAAACCCCTCCAGGGGTGGCTTCTATTTTAAACAGCTCTAATTTCATCCAGAACAACAGCAGCAGTGAGCTTCCCCCGAGGAGTGCCCTGGCTGTGAGAGCGCAGACTGCCGTGGTGAACTTCCCCCACAGCAGTGCCCTGGCTGTGACAGCGCAGACTGCAGCGGTGCCCTAGTTAACCCGGGATGGTCTGTGAGCGTCCTCCCCACGGCACCTGCAACTTCCCGCAGCCCAAACTTTCTTTCATTTCCCAGCGTTGGTGCCAATGAGAAATCACAGACGTGGGGCCCGCGTGCTGGGAATCAGGCATTCCTTTTGTTCTGCCATTCTTCTCCCCCGTAACTGCTGCTAAACAGGACTGGCTGCCGTCTCTGGAGACCTCCTGCCCTAGTAAGCTGCAGAGTGAGCATGCCGGGCCTTTCATGTACCACTTGGGACCCCTTAATTCTGCTGAAGGCAGAGGATGGTCCCCCCTCCCCACCGCCCCTTCTCCTCGCAGCCTTCATAGGCGGCGATTAGTGGGAACTTGTCAGCCTCTGCCATCAGGGAGAAGATGAAGAGGTAACAGAGGATGGAGAGTTGGTCCAAGGCATGAGTGGAATTCTTGCCATTGTACCATTCCCCTGGTGCCAGGCTTCAAGGGGATGCGGGCTCCCTGTCCCCTCCCCAGTCAACATGCATTATAGGGGGAGGTTTTTCCCCTTGCCTTCCCCCGGATCCTTAGGGGCCCTGTTCTGCATGACGGGGTGGTGAAGCAACAGGGAAGATGGCCAGGCTGGGTTAGTGTGCAAACATTTGCATGTGTTGGGAGTACATGTGTGTGCACGTGCATGGTTTTGTGTGTGCAAGTGAGTACATGTGTGGAAGGGGAGTGGAAATGATTGTGTATGTGTGCGTGGGTGTAGCAGTGAGGTGCAGAGAGGGGATCTCCCCCCTTCTGGGATGTGTGCAAACAGGCTCACTGAGAGAGCCGTCTCCTGGCTGCAGTGACCTGGGGTGTGACATGTCCCCCAGCCACACAGACTCCACTCTTGCTCCTGATGGACCACCGCCCAGGGACTCCAACGGGGACGAGCCTCATCGACTCTACGGTCAGAAGGGACCAATCTGATCTAGTGAGTCTGACCTCCTGTACAATGCAGGTCACAAAACCTCACCCACCCACTCCTGTAATAAACATCTAACCTAGGACTGAGTTATTAAAGTCCTCAAATCATGATTTAAAGACTTTAAGGTACAGAGAATCTACCAGCAAGTGAGCCATGCTACATGCTACAGAGGAAGGCGAAAACCTCCCAGAGCCTTTGCCGGTCTGCCCTGGGGGAAAATTCCTTCCCGACCAGAATATGGTGATGGTTAAACCCTGAGTATGCAGGCAAGACTCATCAGTCAGACCCCCAAGAAAGAATTCTCTGTAATAACTCAGGACCCACCCCATCAATCGTCCCATCGGGATAGCTACCACCGGGAGCCAAAGATCAGTCAATTATCAAACTAGGCTGTCCCATTATACCATCCCCTCCAGGTATTTATCAAGCTCAGCTAGATTTTGTGTCCCCGCTGCTCCCTTTGGAAGGCTATTCCAGAACTTCAGAAACCTGCATCTAAATTTGAGTCTAAACTTTCTAATAGCCAATTTATATCCATTAGTTCTTGTGTCCACATTGGGGCTGAACTCAAATAATTCCTCTCCCTCCCTGGTATTTATCCCTCTGATGTATTTATACAGTGCAGTCAGATCTCCCCTCAGCTCTTTTGGTTAAGGTAAACAAGCCACGCTCCTTAAGTCTCCTCCCATAAGACAAGTTTTCCATTCCTTGGATCACCCGAGTAGCTCTTCTCTGCACCTGTTCCAGTCTGAATTCATCTGTGCCACACCAGGGCTGAGCTTGGCCCTAGAACCCAGTTGTGGCTTTGCTGACCTGGCGCCTCTCTAGGGAGGTCTCAGGATGTTACCAAGCCAGCGAGATGCCCAGGGAATGGATCAGGTCAGCCTTCGATCCAGGCAGAGGGAAATTTTGGGGAGCCAGGGCACATGGGGCACTTCAGCATGGGCCTGACACACGTGGGAGCTCTCTCAAGAGTATGGGGGGGATAATTAGATCTCAAGCATTCCCCCCCATCCAGCCATGCCCCTCCAGCATCCTCACATGGCTCCCCCCAGTCCTGTGTCAGCCCCTCCTGATGTTCTCAGCCCCCATCTGCCCACCACTTAGGCGAGCCAGGAAAGCCAGTGATTTCCATTCAATGCTGCAGCCATTTGTCCAAGAGCTGCCCCCAGGGCTGGAGATCTGGGATAGCCCGGCCATGGGCAGCCACCTGGGAACGTTCTGCCCTGACTGGGGGTCACTGCTGACTCCTGTTAAAGGCCAGATCTGGTTCTCTCCCATTTCCCGCCCCCACTGTAACCTGTCAAATGGCAGCAAACCCTTATCCTACCAAAGGGCAGCAAATCAGAGAAAGCACAGATGATATCCCTTGGCTGGGGCGGTGCCCCACACCTGCTGGCTGGACTGCACCCCCATATCCCGTCTGGGGCTGCCCCCCCATTCTTATGATGGGCAGGGCTCGGTGCCACAAAACCTCTGTAGCCTGTGGCACGACACGCCAGGAACAGCACAGCACACTAAGCCGTGGGACAGGACGCTCTAGGGAAACGAATCCGACACCATCTCTGGGCTTAACTCCATCCCCGCTGGAGGTGGTCAAGGCACCGGCTGGCAGGACCCTCCACACCAACGCACTGTACAGCAGCGAGCCACGCCAAGGAGCTGGGCCATTGCCATCGGCTTGGCGTTAGTTGGCAGAGCGTGGTGCACTGGATTGGTCGTTCTGGTGTAAATATCCATGTGTTACTTAGCGACTAATTGCACGGAGGTTGATGACTAGAACCTGGGGGGGGGGGGGCGTTTTTTCCAGCGTCTTTAATCTGAAAGACGCTAATTACTCCCATCTTGAGCTGCGGCTTCTCCAGTCCCGTTGTCCATCTTGGAGAAGAGCTTCCCCCACCTCCCATTCCTTCCCCCTTCCCTCCTCAATCCAGCCCCATTCCCCTTCATTCCAGCTCCATTCTTGGATTGGAAAGAGAAAACAGACCGACATCCCCCACCTCTTCCCGAACACCCACGTACAGCTGAGTTTACCGCTTGCCAGCTCCCCACTCTGGAATGCGCCGTTGACCTTCCAGGGCTCTCAAGAGCCAAGAAAGGGACGGATTTCCTTCCCAGCAAGGCACAAAACTCAGGCCACGGCTCTCCCTCTATCACAGCCCCAGTGCTGGGTCCCCCCTCCTGGCCTGGCTTTTCTCTGCAGAGGGTGGGGTGGGAAACCTCTTGGGAACCTAACATGAAGCGGGCACCATGCTACCAGGGACTGTGGAGCCAGGAGGGATAAATGAGGCCAAAAAGGCATCTGAAGAGTAGCACAAATGATCCTAGCAGAGGAGGAGGACGGGGAAAGATTGAAAAGGAAATGGCTAGATTAGAACAGAGAATGAGCACACCGTCTGAGCACCTACCGTCCAGAGAGATGGGGCTAATGCAAAAGGCTACATCCCATGGCGCCCCACCGCTCTGCGGCAGCTGGAACCTAGAGCCTGTAGTGGCCCCCTGAATTGTCCATGTTTAGCCAGTAACCTCCATGGGGCAGGGACTGTGTCTCACCTTCTTCACCCAGTAGACGGGAGTTAGGAGTTCTAGGGTCTGTCCCTGGCTCTCTGCTACTGACTTGCTTGTATGGCCTTAGGTAAGTCACTTAGGCCAACCTCATGGAGTCTAAAATTAGGCCAAGTCCATCTTTAGGCACCTCAATACGAATAGCCCGATTCACAGATGCTGTTGGATTCTGCGGAGTCACTTCAGCTTGACCCCATTGTATCCCAGAGCAGAATTTGGCTCAGGGAATCGAGATTGGTCCGGAGAGCAGTTGTCGGTCACCAGAAAAAAGGTGATGTTCCCCAAAAGCTACACCATGGGTCCTTTTCTACGGGTGGCTCTGTGAGAAACTGGCAGCGCTCAGGGCCCCCATGTGAGAAGAGGTGGCAAATGCTGGCTTTTTACGGAAGTCACTGTACATTCGAAACCTGCTGCGCTGCTGTGTCGGGGTGGTGGGAAGTACTCGGGAAACAGAGCCCCAAATGGCAGGGCATCTTGGAGGAAAGAGTAAGCACATGTGTGTATTCATGGCTGGGTGGCAGTACCCATACAACTATGCCCTGTATTTCTGTCGGCGTATGCCGCGAATGCATGTAATCGTGTGTGCACACGGGCCTACAGAGCAGGGAGCACATTAAAGATACTTTCCTGCGGTGCTTGATAACATTACAGCCCTCCTGAGACGTTCCCCAGACCAGCTTTCACATTCCTCTCCAGTCATTTATCACCTACTTTTAAATAGCACCTTTTAGTTAATCCAAGAACTGCCAATACTAATTGATTTTCTGTCAGTCCCTGGAGGATTCAAGTTCCAGATGTTCACAGCTGGAGGGGCTATCCGTAAGAACTGTCTCAGTTACCAGCGATGCAGAGTGCTAGGTACAGAATTAACCTTTGGCTGAACTAGACCATATTACCTGGTTAGTTATCGGCTCTGCAAACAGGACTGTTCCCTGGGGCCAGTTTTCCAGCTGCCTCTGTTCAAAATGAAGCATGAGGCTCTTATGAACTGATTGGCTGTCAATCCAACCAGATGGGGCATCAGAGCAACCTCTCCCAGCTGAGACTCTAATGAAACTGGCTGGAGATCAATCTACGTTAAGGGGAAGGAAGGAGGGGGGAATCTGGGGAAAGTTCCTAGCTTGGGCTGGTCTGGTCTCCTTAGAAATTGGATGGGAGGTGCGGAGGAGGGAAGTCTGGTGGAATACAGCAGTCATAGCTTCAGCTTGATTTTGAAAGTCTTGAGATTCAATGTGGTTATGGGCTGAAATAAACATACACCCCCAGCTGATCAGAAAAAGCCTTGTCAAACACAGAGCTTAGACAAGAGGTGGGGAGAGGGAAGTGAAACATCCTGGCTGGTTTGATGAAAATTGCTAGAATTCAACTGTCACCTAAATCCAAGCAGTTAGCCATGGACATGGTGAGTTTTCTTCACACCAAGAAAACCCCCCATTCTAGCCCACCTTGGCTGGCTCATCGGGGGTAGTTATGGGGCATTATTGAGCAGGAGGGCAAAGGAGTGCATAGGGGCATGCTGTGAGAATTGTGATTGATTGCTGAATCTCTCTGAGTGGAGCGTGGCTGCCTTTATTTATTTATTTAAAGGCCATCCCAGGCCTAATGGTTAGATCAGAAAAGAAGGGGGCACTGAGGTGAGAATAAAAAAGAGCAGTAAAAAATGTGAGGCACCAGTGAAACAAAACTCAGGAGGGTTAGAAACGGGATCGGTGACAGAGACAGGTGGGGGTCATTGGTTTGGCTTGGCCCCGGGCAGAACTCCCATATGTTTGTGTTACTTGAGATCAGTGCCAGGAGCTGTACAGTGACAATCCATAGCTCTTCATCAGTAGATCTCAAAGCACTTTACAAAAGAGGCTAGCACCATTGTGGCCATTTTGCAGACGGGGAAACAGAGGCACAGACCCGCATGCACAACGGGACTTTGGCACTTAAACCCCAGCTTAGGCCAAAGTCCCCATGTGGGTGGAGGCTGAAATAACTCACCCGAGGTCACATGAGTGACAGAATCAGGGGGTCTCCGGAGTTCAAGGCTAGTGCTCAATTCACTAGGCCACGTTGCCCCCCACGTGCACAGCTAGAGACACCTTCTGCCCCAAATCACTCACTTGCAAAAGAGGCCGGCCAGCCAACAGAAGCACCACTGCGGCCATTTTACAGATGGGCCACTGAGGCAGAGTGGGGACATGACTGGTGCATGTTCACCCAGTCACTGGCCGCGCTGGGAAAGGAATTCCGAACTTCCGAGCCCCAGGCCAATGCGTTAACCATAGGCACCACCTCGGATTGGTTTATGTGGGGGGGGGGGTGCTGATGGTCTGTTAGGATTCTTACTCTGTGCTGTAGATGGTATTTTCCTTCACTCTCCCAATGGCTCATCCCCTGTGGGTTCAGGGACATAAAGCCGCTGGCCGATAAACCCTGAGAACAGCAGGGCCCTTAGGTATGTAGGGGGGTTGTCTGAATCGCTGTCTGCATCATCGCAGAGACACCACTCTTCTTGGAGCTGGAAATGACACCTCTGGATGTACCCAGTCTCCAAGTGTTGTCATCCCCCCTCGTAAACTGAGGCACAGAAAGACAACTGTCAGGGCTCAAGGTTCACCCACTGGTGGAAGGGGTGCTGAGAACTCTACCAACGTTGATGGGCAGCACTGGACTCAGCACTGGAAGGGTTAAAGTGAAGAAACCCGGCTGTTTGAACACCCCCCTCCTGTCGCACACATTTCCCCTTCACCCCGGAAAGTGGCAGAGAATAAAAGTGCCTCTCTTCACACAATCCCACGGGGCTCCCACAGTCCGATCGGCTGCCGCAGAAGGGCCTTCAGTTGGCCAAGGGAATTCAATGCTGCAGTCACATCAAATGTCCTCAGTCACTCCAGGAGGAACAGCTGGTCCATGCCAAGGAGAAGAAGCTTATTGGGAGTCGGTGGGGCGAGCGGGGTGGGAAGGTGCCAAATAGGAGCTAGGCAGGGTCAGGCTGTTTCTTTGACTCCCGTTCCCAACAAAGGCTGCCTTTCTTGCCCGCTTGCTTTCTGACACACTGACCAGAAGTTGTAGGTTCTGTTCTTGGCTATGCTGCCAGCTGCCCTTGGGCAAGTTACGGCCCTGTGCTGTGCCTCAGTTTTCCCATCTGCAGAATGGGGGTAGGGATCCTGACCTCCTTGGTAAAGCGCTTTGCAATCTCTGGATGCTAAGAACTCGGCACTATCATTCACAGCCACGGCTGGGAGTTGGACGCTCCTGGGTTCCCTTGAGATGGTCCCAAGCGCAAGAGTAGCTATGTGAGCCAGTTTCATGGTCATGGCCAAGGAATTGCCTCTTAACAGGGCCGTTGTCCTAGGGCAGGTCTCCGTGGAATTGCCCCCATCTTGGGCAGCAAGAGAAACATACTGTCAGCACCAGGTTTCACCCTCCTCCATCGCCTCACTCCCTGCTCTTGGCTCCCGCAGATCTTTTTGGTTCTGCTGGGACCTCTCTGGTCTGTCTTGAGGGCAATTTCCAACAGCAGGTGAAGC
>ML685800.1:6803588-6927489 GCA_007922175.1 Pelusios castaneus
ACACACACACACAGCTGGACTCATCCACATAACCACACACAAGTCAATGCACAGGTACCACACACTCACACGCACGCACGCAGTTGGACTCACACCTATGACACAAATCAAGATGCATTTCCCACACCTGCATACCTGTGTGGAGCACACACCTGGACACAAACAAACACCCTTCCCGGCTCTCACACCCTCCCAGATGCACATAGCACCTACAGAATACATGCATTCACAAAGCAAAACATAACACACACACAGCACTAACGCAAAGACAGCCTTTTCAGTCCCCACCCACACAGCTCACAATCTAAACACACACACATTCTCTCCTTCTCCCCCCCTCCCAGACCTCTCCGAGTGCCCACAGTTGCCTGAGCCAACTAGAGAACAGCGCAACTAACATGATGCACAGACACCCATACACACACCCTACAAGCACAGGGCTTGACTCCGCTGCAGTGAAACTTTAATCTTTGGTGCTGGGTAACCTGTTTATTTATAGGCTTCCCTCCCTGTGTGTGACAGACGGCAGGTCCTAAGTAAATATCTCTCAGTAGGCCCTTGCAGTGATGCTATCTTCACAGGATTTGCAGCTTCAAAGAGTTCTGCCTCAAAGCTTCCAAATATCTTTTCATCATTTCAGCACAGATCTAATTATCCATCCATATATATAAGCCACTTTTGTCTATTCTGGCTGCTGCTGACCAAAAAAAAAGAAAAAAAGCACGCTTTATTTTTTTTCCTATTTGGAGCTTCTTGTTTGCATTCGGTCCCTAATTTCAGTCTATAACTTTTCTCCTAATGCTTCCTGCTCTGAGGAAGTGTAATCATGCAGGGTGGGCACTGAAGACATACTGGTGAATAGAGGCACTAGGGCAAAGAGATCACAAAAAACGGTACACAGTCAGGGTAGTACTGGTGAATATACGTACTAGTGCAAAGGGATCAGACCGGTGTTACACAGTCAGAGTGGAACTGGTGAATAGATGCACTAGTGCAAAGGGATCACACTTACAGAACTTCTGGTGAGACGTGTACTAGTGTTACCCACACAAGGAAATACTGGTGAACGGCTGCACTGGTGAACAAATGCACTAGTGAAAGAGATAGCTGCTGAACACTAGTGGTGGAAAGGGATAGGGGGAGGCTGGGGATCAGGGGAGCAGTGCATAGGAGAGCAAGGGAGCTGGTGGTCAGGGGGTGAGTGGATGGATGGGCGCTGTTTGCAGGCAGACTTACAGAGGCGAGCAGGGCTCGCTTGGAAGTAAAATGTCTTGTCCCTTATTGTTCTGCCCTACGGGAGACAGCGAGTAATTAAGCTGAAGGTACAGCACACTGTGTTCTTGCCATCAGAGAAAGAGCATGGGGTGCTTTTAACTGCACCGAGTTATTAATTAAACGTAAGGTGTATTTCCCACTTCATCTTGTGTGTAATTATACTGCAGGTATACCAAACGCTTTACTTGTTAACGTCTGCCTGAGAGGGATTATGCTGCGTGGAGCACAGGCTGGCCTCTGCTCTGAGCCTGCCTGGGATGTTACGTTTCCCTGCACACTTGCTAGATCACAGCAGGCCGTCGTGCTGGAGTTTGGATGACTTAAGAAAGGCACGGCGTAACATTTGCCAGCAGCATGGGACCAATTAAAGTTGCTTCCAGCACCGTCAGCAGGGTTGTTCCTTCCACTGACACTGCCAGTTCAGGTCTCTGGGATATTAAGGGCCTGGTTTTAGCCAGAGAGATATGTTTAGTGTCATGACTGGACCCCTAACTTGACAGGCAGTGCCAGGGTCATGCACAAAAATGGCAAGTTAAGGAGAAACAGCCAATTGCAGCAGAGGCAAATGGCCCGTTCTGCTCATTTGCGCCCACGATCGCTCCTCCCTGCACACGTGCGATGCTTGCATTTTGCACGTGTGACACCCTGTCTCTAAAACCCAGGGCCTAGAATAGGGTTGAGGAGGTGGCCCCTGTGTGAAGTGTTCTGAGATCCACGGCTGAAAGTGTTGTGAGATCCATGGAAAGTGAGGCGTTACTGTCACTGTTGCAAGCCAAGCTTGTAAAGAAGAGAGAAGGCAGCTCATTAACGCTGTGAGCCGGATTTGCTTTTGCGCTGGCCCCAGGAAAGGGGAGGTAGCTCTCTTCGCTTCTGCTTATCCTTCTTTGCCTTTGTCATTCAGTCTGTAGACTATGCAGTCTGTAGGCATTTTGTGATAGGGACTGTCTCTCAACATATTAACGTACAGCACCTAGCACAGCAGGGCCCTAACAGTGGCTGCTGGGTGTTACTGTCATGCAGCTACTCTAGTGATGACCGAGTTCAAAATGTGTCCGCCTCTAATGATATTAACCAGGGATTCCCATGGGTCTCCCCCCCAGGAATCGTTCTGTTAGAACTCCGTATAGACGCGACCCGTGTTGAAAAGAAAGGGACTGTCAGCAGGAATGCTAATGGGTCTGGGTACGTGATGTGTCACTCGCAGAGCAAGTCTGTTGCAGGAGCTGTCTACAGGGCCCAGATCTTGAATGTTTTAACCCTGGAGTTCTTTTGCTCGCAGCCCGGTGTGTCAGCCAAAGAGAGTGGCTGTCCCACTAACCACACTCAATCCTCGGCCGTCTGCACCAGCACCCAACCCCAAAGGCAAGGTGGGCCCTGTCCCGCCCTGACGGGCAAGATTCTGAGATGGAATACTTCCAGATCAGGTGTCAAAGGCAGGTCTGTCTCGTCCAGGCCTTTCAACACGGGCAGGAAAATCAACAGACCGTCAAGTTGGCAGAGTTTTGGATTGACAGAAAAAGATCCAACACGTCCAGTCTATCGGCAACTTGTTGCCTTGATGACTGGAGAGTGCACAGCCCTGGCTGTAGCTAGCAATGGCCTTGAGCTGAGAGAGGCCTCGCTCGTTAATTACTCAGGCTGGATGTATGAGGAATTGCAGCTCCCATTAGGGGTGACCACCCACGACTTTGTTACATTTACTATCGGCCTGGAATCTAAGGCCACAAAAATTCTAGCAACAGAGGTGTCAACAGCATTCGAAGTGGTGTGCAGTCCAAGGGCCCCTGATTTCTCTGTCTCTAAGAGCAGCAGATATGTGCAGTAACTGGATCCACTTGGGAGAGGATTGATAATTATTCTCATCAGAACGGCTCGACTCACATTGGTCTCCAAGCCCATGGCAAACTCCCTCTCCCCACGCACACCCCAGCGTCCAATGTCTGTCACTTCGTCCACCACAAAGGGTAGATCTACACAATGCTACAGCTACGCAATGCCTCAGCGTAGACGCTCCCGTTGCTTGGGTAAATCCACCTTTCTGCGAGGCAGCAGCTGGATCCTTGCAAGAAATCTTCCCTCAACCTAATGCTGTCTCTTAAATACATCACCCCCGAGTGTGGATTTTTCACCCCTAGCACCTGACTTGTGGGCTACCCAGGTAGGTGCTCTCCTACCTTTTCCTGGAGAGCTGAACTTCACAGCCCTGCTACCTTCACGAATGGGGGCAAAGCCTGGACAGGCCCGGCTTGTAGAACATCATGTTCTGAGCTTCTAGCCGCGGCCTCCACTCCAATGCGGTGTCCGCTTCCAGATAGCACCATTACTCGAGGCACCAGCCTTCAGAATGAAAATATTATGTCTATTCAAAGCCTCATTCAGATCTGCACATGTAACTAAATTTACCTTCCCCAGTTCTTCCCGGGCTTGTGTGAGCTCAGGAACAGATGAAATCGATCACTGACGTGGGAGTGACTTTTTATAGAGGTGCGTTTTATTTATTTATTCAATTTGATCCTGTCGGGCTCAGCTCACTCTATTCACACAGCCGATTCACTTCTGAGTTGCAAAGCTCCCGGTTGCCTCACACCATTTATTATTAATTAGAATCCTGATAACCTAGTCCAGGGAGGGGTGAAGGGCAGGAGAACAGGGGGCTGATAGGGGAAAAGAGTGAGAGACGATTCCAGAAGAAGGAGAGAGAAAACAGAAAGGAGGGGAAAGAATATGGGAGGAGAGAAGGAACGTGGCAGAGAGAAGAAGGAAACATTAGAAATCAGGGACAAACCAGAAAAAAAGAGACAGTCGACTAGTGAACTCAAGAGATCTTCGTCTATTCTCCACTCGGCTGCTGCCTTGCTGTGGGATGTTGCGTGAGTCACGATCTTCCTCTGTGCCTCTGCTTTTCCTCATTCTCCTCAACCTTGTTTCCTTGATACTGGAGAGAGCTCACCGCTGGCTGTAGCTAGCCAAGGCCCTGAGCTGCGAGAGGCCTCTCTTGTTAATTATTCAGGCTGGACATATTAGAAATTGCCGATCCTACTAATAGGCTCCTATTAAGAAAGCATTTCAGGACATTCACCGCCCAGCACAACCATAATGGGGCCTGAGGCTGCGAGAAGCGCTGAATAACAGGTATTACGGCCATTTAGTTTGTTTCAAGTTCAGCACTGGAAGGAGCATGAACAATCGCAGTCCACAGGCACGCAGATGGAAATGACTCGCAGCCCTCTGTACCGCAGTGTCCCTGGACTGCCACAGAGGTGCTGATCTGGGACCACAAAGTTCATGCAATCCGGCACTTTTCTGGTCTTGTAAGTGGCCAGCATGATCGTGCAGGGGTAGCAGGGGACTCCAGCGGGTTCTATGCACAGTCCATCCATAGATCGTGACTACAAGCTGTCATCTAGTGGGGGAAAAGGGTGATCTGACGCTGTACAAGTACCATAGGTAGGTTTGGTTATAAGACTGCCCTGTGATTTGAGGTCAGAGCCGTACCGCTCTAAGGAAATAAGTATATTGACCAATGGATGGCCCAGACTGTGAAGTTCAGATCAGGATCTGGGAATCTGGGTCCAGCTCTCATACCCGTCAGGTCTCCTGGGAAAAGCACCAAGGCTGTGATCCAGCAATTCACTTAAGCAAAAGCTTAAATTTCCACGCTTGACCAGGCTCATGTGGTTAAAGCTAAGCACAGGCCGATAGGCTTTTCTGGGTGGGAGTCTCTATTTCCGAGCTGAACCGTGGGAGGTAGCTAGAGTGGCTCCGAAGATGGCCTGGAAGGATTCCCCTACACATGTCGGGTGCAGTGTCTGTGATACACAAACCTGGATCCACGTCCTTTGGGGCTAAAGACATTTGCTCAGTCACCAACCTGGCACAGCCAACCTCTTGGGAAACCCAGGGAAGACGAGGCAGCCACCCTCATTTTTTGACAGGGTCGAGAGTGGCAGCTTCACCTTTGCTGATCAACTCCCTAACTCTGGTGTGTGTTACTTTTGGGGGGCATGGCCCGACACTCAGCAGAAAGCCTCGCATGGAACCAGACTCAAAACCCACCAGCGTCAAAGTCTTTGAGCTCCTGGGAGAGACGCAAAAAGAGTCTGGTTTGTCAAACCTGTCTCCCCGGCCCCCTTGATCCTCCGAGATGTTCTGAGACTTGCTCCTTGCCGTTCAGCTCTGTCCTCAGGGCCTGGCGTCTTTCCCCCTCCGGTTCCTATCTAGCTTCCCGCAAAAGCTCCCTTGGCTCCAGCAGAAGAGTCATTTCAATCACTCCCTCTAATGATCAGAGGCGGGGTGTTGTTCTTCTTCTTTGCTAATTAACAACTGCACAGGGCGGGTGCCACCTGGATAGGCTTTGAGCAAAGAAATTCACCAGGAGGCCTTGGCATTCTACATCACCAGCCCTCGGGCTTCCTGCTGGGAAGTACAACGTCCTGTCATTAAACTGGCAGCCCCTTGCTGGGAGAGAGGCACCAACCCCACTCCGAATGGAGACGCCAAAGTGACAGGGCTTTTGAAGTGTATCTTTGGAGCTTGTAAATATTTATTCAGCTCTCCAAGGGCCGGAGCCTGCATGCAGAGCGCCCAGTGCCGCACGAGGCTGCTTCAGCTGAATGAGAGAGATAGGAGGGTGCTCAGGGCAGGAAGTTTGCCACTGGGCTCCTTGGATTGCAACGCAAAGGGTCCAGTTTCCCAGCATGCTCTGGGGTTGCTTTATAATGCTGGGCTCTTCCTGTGGCACCCACCAGGGTCGAAATGCCACCGTCTCCGCCCATCTCCTGACACCCGATAACCGTGTGGATGCTGTAACCCTAGGCACAGCTTGGGGCTGCCATGGTTTTTTCTGGTTGGAGCCTATGGGAGTTAGGCACTCAACGTTGAAAGCCACTGGATTCTCCCGGCAGGGCTGTGATTACGCCATGAGCTGACGTGACTTGCCTGGGAGTTGGGAGTAGAACCCAGGAATCCAGATGCTCAGTTCCCTCCTGCTCAACTCAGTTCCCTCCACTGCTGTGGGTGACAGTGGGAACAGCATTTTCCTGCCAGTCCGATTGCTCCAGGGCGCAGCTCCACCTCGCAGGTGAACCCCCTACACCCTGGGAGAGTGTGACAGGTGGGCCAAGCAAGGAGTCCATTCGCGCCTAATTGTGTGATCATGGGTGTCCTGTGCCGCCTCATAAGAGCAAAAACCGGGTCTGAAAAGATGAGCGTGCAGGGACGCTTGGGCTTGCGAAGAGATCAAAGTGATGGCGTGAGAATCCAAGCATAGGTGTCCGATGGGACCGTCCTGTGTGCTCGCCCGTGTACTGCTGGTGTGATCAATAAAGCGTTTCCAGATTTCCCACCAGCGACTCAGTCCCTTGAGTTAGGCCACGGATGTATGACAATAACCACACACCATCTCAGCTCATCTTCTGAATCAACCGAGGCGTGGTTTCACGTGGTCAGACGTCCTGCAAGGTCCCGTATCAGGGATTCCAGCCTTGGGGAACCCTGTCGTCTTTCCTGCACTTGCAAAGACGTAAGAAGAAAGTTCTCCGTGCTGACAACCCAGCCACCAGAAGTGGACATTGGCTGCAGGAAATCTGGGTTCGTTTATATCCCAACTCAGATGCCTTGGGTGACCTCCGGGGAGTCATTTAATTGAGTCTCTGCCCCAGAAAAGAACAGGGTTGAAGCTCCCCTACATTAGCGCAAGCACCATGAGTGTGAGGTGCTCGAAGGCTACGGCGATAAAGCCAGATAAGCAGCTAGATGCAGAGCTGGAGTTAGAATCTCCCGGAAGAGCAGGAATTGAGGGGTCCAGTGAGCTTCCAGCATGGAGAGGGTTAACAGCGGTTGTTACGCCGCAGTTAGGCACATCAGCGATAGGAAGTGAATTCCCTCTAGTGCAGGCAATTCTCAGCCTTGTCCATGGACTCAAGCGGAGCTGCGGCTGATGTGTTAAAAGAGGTCGAAAGGAACCAATCCCTCGGAAATCTCTGCAGGGGAAGGAAGAGCAGTTGGAGTGCTTGGCAAAGCATGGTGGGGCTGGCTGAATAAGAACAAAGTGCAGCTGCCACATTCATGGTGCCGATGGGTAGCCGACGCAGGAAGTGGATGGCAAAATCTGCTGTAAGGTCACACGCAGCCTTGCCTCAGTGGTTCCCATTTGTGCCGGTTGGTAAGAAAACAGCCAGCGGAAAATGACCATCTCTATTTGGAAACCTCTCACTCTCTGCCTTGGAGAGTTGTCATTCTGGACCCCAATTCAACAAACCCCTGACATGATCGACTTGTACCAGATCATAGGGCAACGCCTGTGGAGCTGGAGGATGGAAAGGGCTGCCTGTGGGAAAGATCTCTGAATAGACACCTCCACCAGCGAGCCATATCTGCTTGCACTTGCACGGGTGTAAATCTGGAAGAACTCCCCCGCTTATTTCAGTCACCAAGCTGCTACCTTCTCCTTCCAGCAGAATTAGGGTCTGTGCAGATGGTTGGTTCAGGAATCTGCCCCAGCCTGTTCAGCTGTGTCCCAGCCGGCATACCACTGCTGAAGCCTGCTTTCTGGGAGCCCATTCATATAGAACTGGCCATGAGGGAGGGCCGGCCATGAAGGAAAGAGCTGCCCGGGAACAGCCCTGCACCCATCATTTGGGTGGAGGTTGCAGAAGCAGGCACTGGTACAAGCATAAGTTGTTTAGGGCTGGCTTCCCCACACGACAGAGGCAGACTGAAGGCAGCTCCCCTGAATGAGCTGCTCCCAGAGAGGATTGGACCCCAGATCTCAGGATCGAAACACCTGAACTGCTGCTGCGTAAGCACAAAGATTCTGGCAGCTGTTTCAGATGGAGCTGTCTGGGTAGCAAAACCCACACAGAGGGAAAAATCAACTGCTCCACCAACAATCCTGCCTTCTTTCACCTCTTCCTTCCTTCAGTTCTGCCTCTTCTTCCTCCAGAGCAGAGGCATAGGTGCAGATGCGCCTGGGTGGGCTACGGCCCACTCACTTCTTTGAGAGCAGGCAGATGTGCCTGGGTGGGCCAGGGCCCACTCACTTTGAAAGCATGCCCATCCAATTGCCTGCTTGCTTCTGCTTGTCAGGTAAAGTGGACAAATTCCAAAGGGGTAGCCGTGTTAGTCTATTGCAGAAAGACAACAGAGTCCTGTGGCACTTTTAAAGACTAACAGATTTATTTATCACATGAGCTTTCGTGGGAGAAAATCCCACTTCGTCAGACGCTTTGAAGATAGGAAAGTTACGTAAAGTGGAGCGGCTGCAGTGCCCAAGCTCCGGTTAACTTTTTACCTAGCAACTGGAGCATCAGCAGGCAGTATGCAGCCTATCACAACACTTGCCTGAAGCAAGATATTCAGGCAAGTGACGCGATAGGACGAATGCTGATGACATTCCAGTTGCCAGGTAGAAAAAATTACGCTTAACTTTCCACCTGGCATCTATGTCAGTGGCTTTCAGCCTATTGCATCGCTTGCGTGAACCTCTTGCTTCCAGTCACAGGGCATGCCAGAAAATCATTTCTGGCTACTCCTGTGCTCCATAAAAGCACCAGGCGCTTCCTTAGCATGTTAACATGCATCAGTGCAGCTCTGATGTCACCGGGCCCTGCCCCACGCATGCAAGTTGTAGAACTGGAGAGCTCAACTGTCAGTTTGGGGCTTTTTTTGCTACGTTCATGGGCCTCAGAAAATAATTGGCAGCTAAAATTTCTGCTTTGATGGGCCTTCGCGAAGCCCCTGCCTTGCTTGCCATGCATGGCTGACGGGGTGGACTGGGGGGAGGCGGGAAGTGCTGCCTCACAGTGAGCAGAGTTGTCACTGCTGAGCAGGAGAGACGTAGAGATAAACAAACAAGAAGGTGGAGATGATGCCATCTGGAGAGAAGAGAACAGCTCCCAGTCCATGACTGAACCTCTCAGTATGGTGATCCCCATTTCACAGATGGGGAAACAGAGGCACTGAGCAGGGGCGTAACAGGGAAGCCAGCTCCGTTGATGAAACGGGGCTCAGGCCTCCAGTTCCAGTCCAGTGCTCACAGCTGAGCTGATAAAGAGGGAAGAACACTAGGCAGGACTCTAAGAGGCCAGATGAGAGGCCAGGCATCAGGGCAGACTGAACCAGCCGGGAGACAGAGTAGAGCCGCCGGAGAGAGCAGGTGGTTGCTGCAAGAGGGCTGAAGGCAAGAAAGCAACTCCGTCAGAGAGGTTGTAGTAGTTCCTGCAGGGAAGAGCTGGGGTGCCTCTCCTGGCAGGACAGCCAAGGACTGGCGAAGAGTCTGGGCGTGGTGGGAGACTCCGAGAAGTGGGCTGTGTTGTGCGAGTGGTCAAGAAGCGACGTGATACTCAAGAACCGCTTGCCCTGGCTAGGCCTTGGGGTGTTTGCACTCTGTGTGGTTAAGCAAATCTGTTACATTGATGGACTTGAGTACGTGCTTCCTGGAGTCTCAACAGGGAAACTGAGGCCAGGGGTACTTGCAGGGCTGCCCTGAGGGGGCCAGTTGGTTATGAGGCAGGGGAGGAGATTGGCTCAAGGTCATGCTGGGAGGCAGTGTCAGAGCTGGGAAAAGAACCCAGGAGTCCTGGCTCCTAGCCCTGAATTCTGCTAAATGCCTGCGACTGGATCTCACTGAGGGCAGAGAGCGAACAAGACTGAGAGGAGAGCAACTCCCTGGTGGGTAGCGTCTCTGCCTGGGTTGTTTCCGCAGGACGTGTGTGTAGGTTCTACTTGGCTTCAAACCTTCCTGTGGGGTGTCCAGAAAGAGGACAAGGAAAGGCCCCACCCTGGCTGCCTTATTTCTCTCTCCCTGCTCTAGGATGGCGACTGAAGCTGAAGGTGGCAAATTGTTAGTCAGTGCCTGTGCTGTGCTTGCCCAGCTGGTGCCCAAAGCTCCACAGCTTTCTTCTCCTCTTTGTCTTTGCCCAGATCCCGGTCAGCAGTGAGCGTCTGCTGGGGACTCCCCAGAGAAGAGACTCTCCTTGTCCAGCCTGCTTAGTGGCGCTTTCCTTCTGGCGGGTCTCACCCCCTCCCCCCCACATCTGGCTGGCATCAGTCCCAGCGAGGGCCACGTTCTGGGGCTCTGATCACAGGACTGGGAGATGGCGGTGCCTGGATCCAAGTCCTGGCCCTGATGACTCCTGGTGCATCCATTCTCCGCCCCACCTGATCTGAGGGTCTGGAAATAAAGGGACCGAAACATGAGCCTGGCATAGCTGGGAGCATCTTTCAAAAGAAACCTTCTGGGCTTCCTGGCTGGCATTGGACAATGCATAGAGATGGAGGGGGGGCCTGCATGAGGCTCCATGCACTGTCACCCCCCCACATGCACACCCACTCACACATCTGCACATAGCCAGAATGCCAGGTCACACGGAGAACCTTCCAACATCCGTCAGGTTCTTTTCCATTGCCCTTGGAAGGGCTCTTAGTGTTTTAGGTCCCCTTCAGAATCCATCCTCTCCTCCTAGCTCCTTTCCAGTCACCAAAAGAAGGGCTTTTCCCTTCCATCACTCCAACAAGTCTAGATGGATGAGCCTCAGCCGGCAAGAAGCAGTCAGCGTTTTCTGCAGCCTCCTTCCTGGGCGCCCACAAGCTGAAAAGCCATATTGTATTGTCATGTAGATTTCCTCTCATTCCTCACAGCCTCCACAAATCCCCCACACTGGTGTCTGTGCGTCTCCCTTGGCAGAAAAACAGCCTTCAGGGAGGTGGGCTGACAAGGATCTAAGATCTCAGCTTGTGCCTTTTTTTATTTTTTGCTCTGAAGGATTTTTTCCCTCCTATTTATTTCTTACCATTAAAAATAGCCGGGCTGCCTTTGCTGAAGGTTTTTTCGGAGAACTTAGGGAGGCCTATGGTGAGCTCTCACACATTAAATAGAGTGTGGGGGGGAGGGGAGCTTTTGGGTCGGTAACAATCTCTTAGTGGGATTTTCTCCCACGAAAGCTCATGCAATAAATAAATCTGTTAGTCTTTAAAAGTGCCACAGGACTCTGCTTGTTAATCTCTCTTCACTGGGTAATAGCATTTGGCATTACAAAAACAGAGTTGGACCCTTCCTCTCACAACTGCTTCAGTGTCTGCTCTCCTTGGAGTGTTGACATTCACCTATTTTTACTCCTACGGGGATATACACGTAACGATAGTGCCAGCCGAGATCCGGGCCTCCTTTGCCCTCCGCATTGCATGTGAGCCACACAGCCCTTGCCCCAAAAGAATTTACGATTTAAACAGAATTACTGTCCCCACTTCGCAACCAAGGTCCAGGGGCATGAAAAGAGATCAGGGCCAGCCTGAGAATCAGCTGCGTGGAGGGAAACTCAGATCTCCAGTCTAGTGTGTAGCCACCAAAGCATTTTTCCTCTCTAGTCAGCCATGGAGAGCTCGGACAAGACGTGACTGTTTCTTCTGTAATAAACATGCAGGAGAGAAACCACTGTGCACCCGCCTGCCAGGCTCTCTTTATTCAGCAGAAAAGACTCAGCCGAGGGCAGGGGGTCACCTTGAATAATGATGAGGCAGGAGAAGCCCGGGTTGCACTTGAGAGAAGTAGATTTCTTCATAGGCCTCTGTTCACGGGAAAGTCACAAGGTTCCGCAGCAAAGCCAGATGCGTCGAGCAGTTTGGGGGATGCAGAGGACCAACGACACACAATTCCAGACAAGCCCCCAGGATGCTCTCGCTGGGTTCTCGGACCGCCGCGTGGCCGGCTTTGCAAAGAGCGAGCTGCTGGAGAGGCTCTGGGTGAATAAGCCTGAATTTCCCACGCAGGGTGGGAGGGAGGATGGAAGGACGGTGGGACTTTCCGCACAGCTATAGGTGCACATCCTGGTCATGCATCATCTGAAAGCAGTGAGGCTCCCCTGACATCACTCTGGGCATCAATCCACTTACAGCTGCTGACACTTGTCACCAACAGGAAACTCGTCTTGTGGAAGAGAGGGAGATGACGCATCCCGCAGCCTCCCTCCAATAGTGGGACGACTGGCAAGTGCCAGGACTGGAGAAATCAGAGGCTGGATTTCCTTCTGATTTACACCATTGCACAGCCTTCTGCCTTCTCTTCCTGGCTCTGCCAAGGACCTGCTGCCCAATGCTGAGCAACTCACCTTGGCTCTGTTTAGACTGGAAGCAGTTTGGGACAGTGAATGTCCAGCCTCTAGCACAACGGGGCCCTAAGCGCCATCGCTAGTGGATTACTCCTAAGAAGAAGGGCTGGAGAAAAAGGCTGAGGAAGCCCCAGCTTTCCCCATTCTCCAATTCACCGTAGTGACTTGGCTTACGTCTGAGGACTACGTTTGCACACACGGCCCCTTGCCTGCTGGGAGTGGTGCAGTCACAGAGCGGTACAGTCTGGGCCTCTCCCGCCAGCGCCCGTTACGATGGGATCGCAGCCGGAGCCATGGGTGTGAACGCACGCCAAGCCGACTTGGAGCTGCGGACAGTTTCCCCACGTAACAGGCCATGTTAAAACATCTCAGGGTGGATCTCATCTTCACCCCACTTGGTGGTTAACTGAAAGCTAGGGAGATCCTCTGCCTGCTGTCTCCTGGGGTGCGATAAAAGGGGAAACAAAGAGGCAGCTTTGACATCTGTATGTAGTACTGAGCACCTTTCTTGTTTCCAGGCACAGAGGCTAGTGTGAACTAATTGGGATGGTCAATTGGAGCTGGGGGCTGGGAGTCTAACTCCCCTGGCAAATCCCATCCTAAGGTCTCAATCCTATGAACACCCAAATACGTTACTTTATTCTTGTGCCTAAAAAATTACTCAAGGCCCCAGGATCAGACGCTGATGTTGCACCCCAGGGTTGGGGCCCCAAACTGTGTGCGACAGGATCAAGCACATCCATGCATCTCCTGCCGCCCCACTTTGATTTTATGATACCTAAAATCCCGTGATTGACTACTTCTGCTTCTTATAACAAGCCACATGCTTTATTGCCAGACATAAAATGTGCCCCGTGTACCATATTCCCCGTAACATGCCATCAGAAGACGCAGAGGCCAGCACACCCTTTATTGCATCCCTTTGATACTCCCTACTGTGTTTGTTAAAAATAACAAGCCAATAAAGGGGATAACAGTTCCTGAAACAAATACAAGAAAGAGGAGGGTTAAAGACAAAAGTATCCTTTTAAAATCAGCCAGGCAGCCAATGCGCAAACAACAGCAAGGTAAAAACCGTATAGTAAAGAGGAGAAAATTGGCCCTGAATTCAGCACTTGATACTATTTGAAATGATGGGATTTTTAAACACTCATTTGTTTTTTAACCATTTATGCTGTTTGTTTACTTTATGTGTTTTGTGCAGCCTGGATGGCGTGGCTCAGTTTTTTACCAGAATACCGCAAAAAGCCTTTTTCTTGAGGGCATTTCTTAAAGCCCCAGCTTCTGGAGTCAGGGGATGACACGTCAGGGTACGTCTGCACTCCAGACACTGGTGTGATTTCCAGCACGTGTAGCCATACATCAGCTAGCTTCTCAGATTACAAAACCAGAGAAGCCACTGTGGGACTGCTGGGTCTGTTCTGGAGATGCTAGCCAGCCTGCTCCAATGTCAGTGCTGTTTTGCCCCGAGCTAGCTAGATCCTGGCTGGCTCGGGTCCGTTAGCCAGACTTTGAGTGTGGCTTGACGAAACCAAGTTCCATGTCCGAGCCCTCGTGATTGCGGAGGAAAGCTGGAAACCGTGGCCCCTAAAGGCTCGGAAACCCACAAAGCAAATAAGAACTCAGCTCCCCCATACCCGAGCCCATCTCATGAGTCGGTCAGGGGAGAAGGTGGGTCTTTCGGTACATCCTGAGGGCTAACAAACTCACAGACTAGGGAGGCTGCGAGTTCTGACGGTTCAGTGCAGAGGAGTCCATGCCAGTTCCCCCTGCTACTTAGATGCTTCCACGACCAACCCTGTGTCGGTGTCTCTCTAGGTGCTAGGCCATATAGGGCCTTATAGGTTCCCAGACCAGCACTGAATGCTAGGAGACTTCTGCTTCCCAGGTTGGTTACCGCTTCCCAGGCACCAGCCCAGCACTGTCCACCCTGAGTTCCAGCAAGATGGGGAGGTTCGCATTATTTACAAGACCTAAAACCTTTTATGTCCACACTGGCAAGTTAGTTCGAATTAAGGAGGCTTACTTCGAACTAACTAAAGCGATGGCTACGCTAGGCTTTAGTTAGTTCGAATTAAGGGCTTCCTTAATTCGAACTAATAAATTCGAATAGGGTATTTGAACTAAAGGGTTAATTCGAACTAGCTAGTTCGAATTAGCCAATGTGGCCATGTTAATTCGAACTAATTTCTTAGTTCAAACTAACCGGCCATTGAAATGAATGGGGATCGCTAATTCGAACTAAGCAAGTGCCATGAATGGCATTTGCTTAGTTCGAACTAACTTTTTCTAGTTCGAATTAAGCTAATTCGAGCTAACTAAAATTAGTTCGAATTAGTTAGTTCGAATTAACTAATTCCAACTACTTTTAGCAAGTGTAGACATAGCCTCTGATTTATAGCAAAGGCTTCCCACAAACACTTGCATGGCAGGCAGGCTTTATAAACAAACAAACCCCAGCCCTACTTTGTGCCCTATGGCTGTGCGACGGGATACCCATCTGTGCACCCCTAGGGCAGGAACTATGTAACTTTTCTGTTCAGTGTTGCAATGTAATCGTGTGATTTGATGCCAAATACGCTATACCAGGTTCCTTTGTGAATGCCATAACATATTCTACATAATTGGGGTGATGCCAGCAACATGGGCGTACAGATGTGAAGCATGTTACCGGATTCAGACTCGCAGGACAATCTCTAGCACAGACGCTGGAGACTTACATGACAAAGGGAATGCAGATGCCCTTCCTGGCTCAGACAGAAGTAAAAACAAAGACACAGACCGTTTGAGTGAGAGATGCTGCAGGCTTTCACCAGAGAGACACCATCTTGCAAGCAACTTCAAACAAGATTGGTTGGTGGCCTATTGCTGGAGTGGGTGGGTGAGGTCTTGAGGCCTGCATTTTGCAGGAGGTCAGACTAGATGATCGTACTGGTCCCTTCTGACCTTAAAGTCTATGAGTCTATAAGATCTGGGCCCTGCCTTGTAATAGGCAGAGAATGGCTGGAAAACACAGAAGAGCCGAACACCATGCGCATGATCTTGGACTCTGCGGTCAGTTTAGGTGGAGATGTTAGAGTAGTATGCAGTTTATACCTTTTATTTGATAGTGGTCACTCCTGACTCATTTATCGTACGATTCTGCCTTGACTGGCCATTTTCTCACTTGAAATCATGCTCTGATCAATAAACTGGTATTTGTTTTATCTAAAGCTGTGTGGTCTTTAGAGGGTGTGGATGTGGAAGGCTGGGCACGATCCATTTCTTTGTTAAGTGGACGGACTCGAGACTATGGTGATTGGGGGTGGGTCCCAATCCCTGTAAGACAGTGGGTCCCGGTGTGGTATCTGGGGCTGGGGGTGCTCAGGTGGAGACTGATGCCTGTGTGGCTAGTGGATTTACACCCACTGCCTGGGACCAATTACACGCTGGTGGCTGATGTGGACTGGCTCAGGAGTGAGTGGTCACCCAGCAGGATGGGGTGAATTGGGGTTCAGAAGTGGGATTTGAGGGGTCCTAGCAGCACACTAGCCCAGATCTGGGGAGTAGCCTGTCACAGGCTGACCCTGCGCATTCAGGAATTGTTGCCTTCCAAAATCATGAGATTGGGCTTTTAAAATCATGAGATATTTGGGGTCTTTTGATTGCTCTCTGGCTTTGAGCCATCAGTGGTCACATTTTCACACTTTTCTCTGCCACCCTTAGGGTTAGATACCCACGTTGTTTTCAAAACGAAAACTGAGCTTCCAATGTATTTCACGTGACTCCTGGAGCTGGGGCATTTAGGACGCACCAAATACTGTGAAGCTTGCAAAAAGAAGGCGAGAACTGGCAAGGCGGGTTATGCCAAGTCAGGAAAGCGGCATTCAGCGCCCTCACATGGCACTGATGTAAACAGCTGCACAGTGGCTTGGGCACTGGAAAATGAGGCTACAGGGAATAAGACCCACATGTACACGGGCAACCAGTATTTTGGGTCAGGTTCTCACCAGTAAATAGGGCTGTGCAGTTTCTTCCTCCCTATAGATGCGTAGGGGGCTGGTAGGTTTTCCCTTCCTTTGCCTCCAACCCCCTTGCCCGCTGGCCTGAGTGGCTGAGTTAAGCAGGTTGTTATTAGCTGCTGGTCTAGGCCAGTCTCTGTAGCTACCTTCCAGCCTGGGAGCAGAATTCTCACTCAGGGCTGTGTCTTGCTTGTGGAGAGGCTGTGCGAATCCTGCGCTGCTCCTGATCCTAGGGCCAGAAGCTGGCTCTCGGCGCAGGCTGCCGACTTCCCGACAGCATCCCTCGAAATGGACCCGGCGTGAGAAATACCCGCCCTGGGTTGTTTTAAAGGTCAGATGTAAAAAGGGTCCAGAGGAAAGGCCGGGAGGCCCTTCCGGTGTACGGAAAAGATGGAGCTTTTAACACCCACCCCAGCGACGCTCTTGGACTTTCATTCAAATCCTTTGGGTATGTGGCACATGCCACCTGCACAGCCCAGGGCGATTAACCAAGGGGGAGCTGAGCCATCGTTAGCGCCGACAGCGCCATGGGCCCTAACAAGCCAGCCCCTTTCAGACACTGCTGTTTTACCCCTTCTCTTCACTTGCATCAGCCTCCACCACTCCTCGGACTCCTGGGCACCTGGCCCATGCTCCCCCCCAGCTCTCCGATGCGGAGATTTTGAAAAACCTTTCGAGGGCCCAGGGGAGTGTGGGAGAAGGGGTCAAACTCCCATAATTCCCTGGGAAACTCGCCTGAATGCCAAAGAGCCAGCAGCTTTTCCAAGGCGTTGGGGATGCCACCCCTGGGATTCCCACCCCATAGCTCTGTTCTCGCTCCTTAATCTTGACCCACGGCCTGCCTGCTATTCCATTCCCAAGGCCCACACATGGAGCTTTGCCAGGGCGTCTCAATTTTGCCTCAGCTGTCTGCCCTGCTCTTCCAGCCTGTGGTACCCCCCCAGCACACTCTGCAACCCCCCTCCTGCAATGCCAGTCTCCCACCCCACCTTCTTCTTCTGCCCTGCAGCTCCCACCGCGAGACCCTCTCCTGAACACCGCAGACCCACTGTGCTGAACTGCAGGGGCAGCAAACATCCCGTGGGAACCCTGGAAGCAGGCTGGGCTGGGAGCTTTCCACAGAGCCAGCGGCCAGCGTGTTTGAAGACTGGTGGGGGGAGCTGGGATGCAGGTCTGCAGAAAGCAGAGGGAGGGAGCGGTAATGGCCCACTGCCTCCGAAATCCATTGATTATTGGTTTTAAAACATAGGCGATTGCTGCCAAGTTCCAGCAAATATATATCTACACATGCTTGCACCCCCTCCCCTTCCTCTTGCTGTTTCTTAAACAGCTGAGATCTCCCTGAAAACAGATTTATAAGGGAGGTGCTGAAGGATCTTTAATGGGGGAAGAGCCGTGAGATATTTATTGCTTAGGTTTAAAAGGGGCTCAAAGTGCCGCTGACTTCCAGATTTCTGTACGGCTGTGTCATGACCACTCATCTCTCCCCGCCCCTCCCCATATTCTAATAAAGTCTCCGGGGAGGTTTTTGCCACAGTCAAACATGCCGGGGGGGGGGGGGGGGGGGGGGGAGGAGAACAGGGCCAGCGAGCAGGGCCGGGTAGCCGTCTTTGACATTCATGATGCGTTTGCCTGCGAAGCGGGGTGGAGGGGTGGCAAATTCCACCGTGCGCTTGATTGCAGGAAAGCGTGAGGCCTTGGCATCTTTCCCCGCATTCAGAAAGGGGCTTTTCATGCGGCTGGCTGAGGTGGCAGAGCTTGGTGTGGGAAGTGGGATTGGTGTCGTTTCAAGTGGGAGCCAAGCCGTTTGCCTCCGCGCCTCAATAGAAGCAGCCTGACCTGAGGGCTGAGAGCTCAGTCGGCTGGGAAAGGGGACGGGGGAATGGGGAACGGAGCCAAATTCTGGCCTGATTCAGGAACTGGAGAGAGGCGACTTGTGCTGGCTTCTTTGGGAGGTTTTGGCTTGTGAGCAGAGTGACAGGATGCTTGTCCAGGCGCTTGTGGATGCACACAGTCATATGCACACACCTGTGCACACTCACCATGCACATGCACACTTAACCTGGATAGGCACACACAAACACACACACTCACCCCGTGTGCACACTCATACCTGCCCTGCATGTGCACACGCACTCACAGACGCCATAATTAACTGCATCTCAGCTGGGGCGGGTGTTTGTAATGCAACGGCTCCTGAGAACAAGTCAGGGCTAGCAGGGAGGAGATGGAGAGAAACTGAGCTGGGCTGTGGCTGGAGAGAAGAGCCACATGAGTGAAGTAGCTTCTCTGGTGGGCCCCTGGAGAAGGCCCTAGAGCGAAGCTGGAAGACCCATCCTCAGTGTGGATTGTTGGATGGCCAGGCCAGACCAGGGCTGCCCATAGCCCGTACCAGAGATGAGTGTGATTCTGTTGAGCCCTGTTCGGTTTGGAAGGACTTTGCCGCCAGACCAGAGGGCAGCTGGGCGAAGTAACTCCGGCAAGGGCGGATCTTGGGCGACCCCACAAGGGGACTGAAATTTACGTGTGACCTGGCACGGGGCTGAGATAAAATCTGCACCGACCCAGAGAAGGGGGTGCGAGCATGGTAATAATGCCTGTAATGCTGTGCCCTGGCCAAAGGGAGTACCTATGGTTAGATCCCCCCAGAGAGCCCAACTCAGCCTGATCTGGATGGCCCCAGAGATTCAGCAAGGCAGCGAAATCAAGGCTAAGGAAGCACCTGACGTTGGTGGTCTTTGCCAGGCACCCATGCCCTGCAGATGTACATGCTGCTCACCAGGTAATGTTTGTTACCCTTGCCCGTGGTGTGGCCAGTTACACCAGTGCGGAAAGGCCGTGCTGCTTTGCACTCACGTTGCACAGGGGCTAGTAGCTGCAGAATCAGACTCAGCGGTGTGACTGAAGTATCGGGTACAGACCGATTCCCCCAGGTATCAGCTGAGCGGATGGTGGGGGCCGGGGTCAGTGATGCGGGCCTTGCGGGGGGATGGCTGCTGCAGGGCTAGCCACTAGAGTCTGGTGCAAACCAGACACGAATGGCTGCAGAACTTGGAGAGGCAAAGGCGGCCGTTGCCGGAGCTGTGAGCCAAACACGGCCCAGCCGTTCAGCTCAGACACACCGAGAGAGGCACTGGGCATTACTCCGGGCTCTGCCACTGATCCGCTCATGTGACATTGGGCACGTCACTTCCCCTCCGCCTCCCCGCCTTGCCTGAGGCCTCCCCTTCAGGGTGGAACTCTGGCTTGCTGTAGATCCAGCGCCTAGCACATTTGGTGCTTCAAGAAGCCATTGTATTACCCACAGAGGTTCACGCTCTGCAGGTCCCAGTTCGGCCCCTAGCTGTGACCAACATGATGGTGCGGTACAGACGCAGGGAAGTTCAGTGAGGTTAGATCCACCCCCCACCGTCTAGCATCATTGTCTGTGTCAGGCCTCAATGCCTATGAGCTCTTTGAGAGCTGGTCCAGGCTCTCATCCGGCAATGCCCACTGGACAGCCGGGGAAACCAAGATGGAAAGCAGAGCCATCTTTGATCAGGTTGTGGCTCCTCGTCCCCCGTCCCCTTCACACACACACTAAAAATGATCTAAAAGATTCATGGCAAGGGAGCAGGCTCCGGTGCGTGACTGATGCCGCTAGGTGTTTAATGCGTTCCTGTTCTGATGAGAAATTAATTATTCACCACCCCAGGGGGTTGGCTGAGATTTTTTTTCGTATGTGTGACAGAAATCCTCAGAGGTCGCCTGCCCATGTCTTTGGGAGAAGGTCAGAGCAGAGGGGAGGCGTGATCGAGTCCGCAGCACTCTGAGATGGCGCTGACCACCGGGGAAGCTACCACATTGGGATGGGGCAGGGTTGGGGAAGGGGGCGTAGGCAGGGCTTAGTAGCTGGAGCAGCATGGCTGTGTTGGGGATGCTTGGCCCATGAAGGGAAGGATTTGAATGGCTAGGCATGGCAGAACAGGGTACTTGAGGCTCAGGAGGTCGGGGTTGGATTGGGGGGGGAGATTGACACTGGGGTGGGTCTTGAGGGTTGGATTGGGGGGCTTGTTTTTTAGGGGACCCTTGACCTCGCTTACAGACAGCCCCCCAACCTTAAACAGATACTCATCAGCAACTACAGATAAAACAACAGAAACATTAAAGCAGGAACATATCCCTGCAACAGACCACACTGCCGACTTTTCCCCTCATATCAACACAAAAGACACCATCACAGGACCTAATCAAGCCAGTTACTCCATCAAGGGCTCATTCACCTGTTTGTCCATCAATGTGATTTATGCCACCATGTGCCGGAAATGCCCCTCTGTCTTATATATTGGACAGACAGGACAGTCTCTGCACAAAAGAATAAATGGACACAAATCTGACATCAGAAATCACAACATTCAAAAACCAATATGGGAACACTTCAATCTCTCTGCTCACTCCACTGATACTCAGTTAATAACTGTACTCAGGCAAATGGATTACAAATCAAAGCTTCAAAGAGAAACTGCAGAATTGGAATTCATATGCAGATTTGTCACGTTCAGCTTAGGGTTGAATAGAGACTCTGGTTTTTTTCCCCCATTGCAACAGGTAATTTTGCTTTCCTTTCCCTCCCCCCGCCCACACCTCCCTCCTATATGCTGTTGTCCATGTTTGAATCTAAACAACTGCATTGATTTGCTGTAACAGTCTGACCTGATCCTATGATTTATACTTCCCTGCATTTATTTTCCTCCCATTCATCTGTACTTCCCCATCTTTGAGCATCTGACGAAATGGGATGTTCTCCCACGAAAGCTCATAAGATAAATAAATGTGTTAGTCTTTAAAAGTGCCACCAGATTCCTTGTTTGTTTTGCTGAACTAGACCAACACGGGTCCCCCTTTGGAAATGGTAAGGCTAGAATCCAGAGCCCAGACCACCTGCTGTTTGAACTAGCAGAGAATCTCCACCAGCTGCTAGCAGTATAGGTCTTATGACACTCAGGGAGACCAGCTTGCTAGCCAGCAGAGGGCAGCTGAGCACATGCACACCAAAGCCAGAGAGTCCGCTAGGATCAGTGACAGGCGCAGGGTTAGGCTTGTCACACCATGAATGACTCGCAAGAAAGGCCCACTGCAGCCGTATCGTCAGCTAAAACCAGAGAAAGTTCTCAACTCTTCACACAGCAAAAGCCCACTCCAAGAAGATCTGGTGGATCCAAGGCTTGGGGATGGGCTACAGCCGTGTTACTGCAACTCCATCCTCTGCTTTCCCCGGTGGCAGGCAGGTCTCTGTCCAATCCCTGGTGGGCAGAGCCCCCATCACAGCATAGAGGCCAAGATCTGAATGGGCAATGGGGCTGACCTACCCTTCTCCCACCTGGGTGTGGGGCTGGCTGGGTATGTGGGGACCTGACACTGCCTGTTCTGCAGCTGGGAAGTGACGCTAGAGCTCCCAGCCTGGTCTCCCACTCGCATGGAAAAAGTGTGAGAGCGGGACCAGAGTCCAGCTAGCTGAGGCTGCTGCCCCGTGTGAAACTCCTGGGGGTGGGGGGAACATAATGGTGGTGTGCTGGAGGAAGCCATGCAGGGGTTGGGGTGCCCCAGCCCTGGCCAGGGCTGTACTATGGCAACAGCCCAGCCCATGCTGGTTCCCAACCCATCAGGAGCCTCTGGAGAACCCAGTTCTGGGATGGGGACCTTGACCTAGATTCCTCAGAGCCTGATCTGGGAAGGGGCTTCCCCATGAGAGTTAAACAAGCAAGGAGTCCTGGGGCACGTTTAAAGACTAACACATTTATTTATCGCGTGAACTTTCATGGGAGAAATTCCCACCTCATCAGACGTTTTGAACCATGGGAGTTAGGCACCTACATCCCTTGGAAGATCTAGGCCATCACAGTCCTTCCCATTCAGCAGCTGTGGGTTTAGCCTTGCCTGGCATTCGTCTGATCTATTCACTTCCCCCAGGGCATGGCGTTTCTATTCCCAGCATCCTCATCTCTCACGCAGAGTCCTCTGTGCTGCACCAGCGAAACTCCCTCCCTGCCCAGCACCCAAGGGAGTGCCCCATCCATCTCTCCCCTTCACCCCTGATCTCAGTGCTTCTCCTCTTCTCTCCTGGTTTCCCTCCCACCAGACGCCCCCCATGCCCATTCCCTAATCCATCAGTATAAATCTGGGTCCCCGTCGCACCCACCAGATGGAGGCCACCGTGCTCTGTGCCAGCTCAGAAGCCTTGGACAATCTTTTCCCTCTGGCCGGTGTTGCCCGAGATACATAGGGGAAAAATGCACTTTCCCCCCGCCCGTTCCAGTAAACCTCGGGCGTTAGCCACGCTTGACAAGAAAATCACAATCGATGTTCCCTTCGCGGGCAGGCTCACAGGGCCTCCGCCCTGACCAGCAGCTTGTGGGCACATGTTGCTCAGGGCCTGGGAATCTGAGGTGCTTTCCAAGAAAATCGCGCCGTGACTGCGGATGACAAACAGGAGCAGAGACCGGGAGGCTTCGCGGTAGCGCCCTGCCGTGTTGCGTACTGGAGACCAATGTGCATTGGCTTGTTTGCAGGGCCAAATGAACTCGCTGGCGTAAGCAGGAATTAAATTTTGATTACCCCCAGGAGAATCTGGGCGAGACCCAGAATAACCAGCAGCTCGGGCTCACACAGCCTTCAAAGCACTACATAGATGAAGGGTAGTCTCTGGGGAAACTGAGGCATGGGCGGGAGACATGATTTTCCTATGCTAGTCCATGACAGGAACAGGGAGAAAATCTGCTGACTCCAGGTCTGGGGCCCGATTCACTGAGCTGTGCTGTTTCCTATAGCTTCTTCCCCACACTGAGGCCACCAGAGGTTGGCGGCTCGAAGGTGCAGGTGGCACACTGTGTCGGGGAATCAGCAAGACGTGATCGGTCCCTCCTTAGACATAGGGCAAGAGTCTGGTCTCTGCTCCCTTGACCGTGTGAGATTTTATCCCAGTGGTATCGTTTTGTGGGAACTTATTACACACTTAATGGAAGGTGTTTATACTGGGTGCCTCCAGCCAGGGATCCCGAACGCAGACAGAAAGACCAGCTGATGTTTGCTCCACTCGCCCTAGAGATTCTCCCTGCACCAAGCTATCTCCATTTCCCAGAGGCCAAACCTCTTGCCATCCCCCCTCCTCCCCCACCACCATTGGAGAGGAATTACTTAGCTAGCGTTCCTGGCCAAAATTCCAGCTCCCTCGGTCTCACTTCAATCGCCAAGACTTCCAGTGTGAAATGATCAAGCTGTGAAGATTTAATAGCTGAAAACAAGAGAGCAGAGAGGTGGGGGCTACCAGCAAGCTCCTTCCGCCCCGCATGGCCTTTAAACAAACGCAGCAGAAGATGACCCCTGGCCGTGAGGATCAGCTGCTTGGCCTACTTGACCCACAGTACCCAGCCTTAAAGAGGATCTGAAATCTTCCGGGCAGTGACTCGTGTTCCTTTTTGGTATAAATAAATCCAAGGGACATCATGTCCTCCTGCAGAAAAGGGAAAAGGCCACAGCTGTGCCTGAGATAGAACGGGGACTTAGGAAGAGACATAAGCACTTCCAAGGAAAGGTAGCAGTAGCAAGAACGCCAGCAGTGAGCACCTAGCTAAACGTTCACCTCCTTCACAGCATGGCATCAAAGAGCCCCTGGCATCCTTTCATTGCACAGAGAAGCCAGCGGAATAGGAGGAGAAAAGAAAGACTTCGGGGGGGAAAGTTTCTAAGTTTTCAAACTTTGCATGGAAGTGCAAATGAGAGTAAAAATAGCCTCAGCGGATGCTAGACAGCTGGACATGAGTAAAGTGAACTGGGCTTGGAAAAGAGCCCAGTGGAGGGGGGGAAACAGGGCTGGGTGGGTGCCTGGGGACAGGGAGAAAGTGTAAGCTGGGGGGCTGATGTGGGGATGAGGCCTAGATTCTCCTCTCACTCAAAGCAGTGTAAACCAGGGATAGCTTGAGAGATGGCAGTGGAGTTATATCCATGTCAGGGAGAGGAGAGAGAAAAACTGGCTGGGGCAGCGCCTTGGAAAAAGAGGAGGTTGGAAGAACTGGGTTATCGGCCTTCAGAGCTCTGCCAAGGGGGTGTGGGTGGAAGTGCTGGACATCGCACGCTGGGGAGAATCAGACACGGGCTAGGCTGTGACAGCCCTCTGGAGACACAAAGAGATGAAGGTGGGTAAGAGGCGCTGGAATGGGATTGTTCTTAAGGAATGATTAGCCCCCCTGAGGACACGGTGAAAACAATTGGACAGCAATACCTTCGCCATTCCCGACATGGCCAGAACAGCTGGATGGGGTGAGCCCAACAGGAGAGATACCCCTGGGGACAGAGAAAAACAATCTAAGGGTGATCAAAAGCTTTCAGTGCTGAGAAACGAAGCTTCGAGTCCCTTGCCATGGCTGTCATTCCTGGGGGCCTGAGTGGTCAGGCAGAACAGCAAGGTTACAAATGCCTGGGATGAGCTGACTCTGTACCATGCTGCATATTGTGACCTGTTCAAGGGTCACAGCCCCCTTGGGGCCACCACTATGGAGATCACAGGCACCTCCTGAAAGCTAAGGACCTAGTGTGGGGTCATGCGCTATGCCCCAGATCCTCCAAGGCATTTCGGCACCTAACTCCCAAGCCTTTCATCACCGCAGCCCTGCAATACAATTCTGCCCCAGATGGCACAGGTGGGGCAGCTGGTGAAGCCCAGCTGTGCAGGGCTGTGAGAAGAAACTCTAGTTTTTCTAACGGTGGGGAGATCTGGGCTGTTACTGGCTCTGCCACAGACTCTGTGTGTAGCCTTGGGTAAGTCACTTGCATTGGGATTTTCAAATGGGCTCTGCTCCCATTTGTGCCCCAGAGTCAGTGGCATGATGGCCCAAAGAGTTACGCAGGCTGGGTTCCAAATTCTCTGGAGAACTCGGCTCCCTGAGTGGAACCAGGTCCCTTTTGCAAATACAATCCTGGCTGTGGGTCTTGAGCCCTTGGAAATCTGGCCCTGAGCTGTTTTGCATTTGATGCCTCTGAGCCTCCGATCCTGTATAATGGGTATAATCCTTCCAGCCGCATTTGGCTCTCAGAGTGCCAGCTGGCTTGGCTTGTTTCTGATTGGATGCCTATGCCACATGGTATTGTTTTTCTTCTCTGATTGGACGAACATGACTCTTGGAAGCCAGTGCCCAGTGGGAATGGGGTATCTTCCTTCCTGCAGCTCTGCCTGACGGTGCACCTCAGTCCTGACCTACAGCTCCCTGCACTTTTCCATGGACCTCTTAATACCCAGCTCCGTCCACACAACCCTCCTCAATGCTATCCTTCAGATCCTCCACTACCCGCCCCACTCTTCCCATCCTGGGTGAGAATCTTTATAAACCTCTTCCACACGGCACAGCCAACACCTACGATGCCCCTTACTGTCCCTGTCCTGCTCTGCCAGCTGTGCCAAGCAGTCATGCAGGTCTATCAGCCACTGGTAACTAGACCGAGACCCCTAGCTCATTTCATGCATAAGCCAGATCCAAATCTATCCTCGGAGACTAAAGTTCCCTTATTAGCAACCTTTCGCAGCAGCTTCTTTGCCTTCCACCACCAAATGCAGGTGAAAAAACCTGAAAATCAGCTTTGCTTTGCTGATTAAACAGAAGCTGCTGCCTTCATCCCCCCCCCCCTCCCCCCCAGGTAGCAGGAGTAAAAATCCCAGCACCTGTAAAAGATGACAACGCGGGTCCAGTTAAATGCAGCCCACGTCTCTGGCTGCAAACCTGGCCCTGTTCCCCGGCCCCTCAGATCTCTAACCACGGCAGGAGAAGAGAAAGCAGGAGGCTGTACATGACCCATCCCCTCTCAAGGCCGAGGTGCTGACCTGCTGGACTCCCCAGGGAACAGGGAGCTGTCAAATTAGAAGACAGCAAGGTCCATGTGAGTCAGAATTTGGCAATGATGGCAGCTTTCCACCAGCGCCATGTGTGCTGCAATTTGCAATCAGACGCTGGCGCTTGCCTGACAGGGGGCAGGGACAGGGTCAAGCGGGGCCATGAGACACTGAATTTAAAACAGCAAATCAAGTGGTCACGTTATGGGCGTATGGTGGCGCCTTTCACCTTGAGATCTCAAGCCACCGTATGAAGGCAGGGAAAGAGCGTTATCCCCACAATGGGGAAACTGAGGCACAAAGTGGCACATGACTGGCCTGGGGCTGCAGATTGAATCTGGTGAAGAGCTGGGAATAGGATCCAGGAGTCCTGATTCTCAAGAAAGGGGCTTAACCATAAATCTACCCTTCACGCCTGAGCCAATGGCTTGCTCTCTCTCAAGTGTTCCAGGTACATCGAGGCTTTCTACAATTTTGCCCAAGAGCCTCCCAAGGATAGGCATCTGCTGGGCCATTCAGTGCTCTGGGCATGTGCCGAGTCGACGTGGTTCAGGTGAAATGAAGTTGCTGCGGGAAACTCTAGGCTGGTGGAACAGGTTCAGGTGACCTGCGCTGCTGTTGGATCTGATCCCTGCCGGGTCTCTTAAGGCCGGGACCATATTCACCCCAGTCTTGTGTGGCAGGCAGGGCTGAGGCTGGCATGTGATGGGGGACTTGAGCGTTTGAGGCTGGCATGGGACACGCAGTAACATTTCAACCTTGCACCCTCAGTGGAAAGCAACTTCTCTGGTGATTGCTGCTCCCCACCTCCCATCTCCCTCTTGTACCGAGATGTAGGAATTTAGCTCAAAGCCACATCAGTCCACCTGCCCCATGGCGTGGCTCCCAGTTCCTGGGCCCCGGGAGGTGCTGCAGCTGCACCGTCTCCCTGAAGCTCAGAGCCAGCCCCGCCTGCACCGTGCTTTCTCCCACGCTGCCCGTCACCTGCCTACGTTCAGAATAGAATGACTCAGTCAGGTGGAGGAAGGAGACTGAGAGCTGACAGAGTGGGGGAAGGAAGGGGCGGGGGTGGGGTGAAATTAGCCCCCCTTCCAGGCCGCTGCCTGCATTCTGCGCCTCTGAAACTTCTCTTGGGTCTCCCAGGCTTCCTGCCCAAGTTAATGCTTTCAGCGCCACTCAGGGCTTTCAGGGGATGTAGGATCCGGATGTCCCAGCCCTGACAGAGCAGCTTCGGCCCCGAATCTAAGCTATGGGGGTGCCAGCTCTCCAGGGTGGGGGCAGCACGTTCACATTCCATGCGAGGGACTCACCCACCCTGGGAGCCCTCCAGAATGGGGGTCCTCCACCCCAAACCAAGTGGCCCTGCGCCGAGAGCAGGCGTTTACCCCCTGAACAGCCTGGGGTCAGACATTGCCACCTCACTGTGACACTCCCCTTGTCCCTGTGAAAATGGAGAGCTGGGCTCCAGGACCAGATCCCCTGGATATGAGAAGGGGTGAGAACCAGGTTTGCAAATGGTCCAGAATTTCATAAAGGACAGAACCAAGCCCCTTCTCAGATCTGAAAACTCCTCTTCCCCCCACTCCTCCAGCTCCACAATCCGTGCCGTGGGGAGTCTCAATCCTCAGCCTCCCCCATGTCGTGTCGGTTCCCCCAGGCCCAGCAAGAAAACAGGCTTCTCGGGGCTGGGAAGGGAGCAGGGGATGGGATGTGGGGTGGGCTCTGGGGGGAGAACGTGGGGCTCAGGCCAGCCCACTGCTTTCTGACACCACCACCAGACGGGGTGACAAGTTTTCATGGGATGAGTTTTCAATGCTCGTGACTCTTGCAACCTGTTGGGACAGGTTTCAGCTTTCCATAGAGGAACTGGTCCCTTCCAGCCCTGACATCAGCCCAGAGCTTATTCTACTAGATGGGTCAGAACCGTCCCCTCCATGCAAGACACAGAACCCCACCTCAGCACAGATGGGATTTAATCACCATTTCCTGATTTCCCAGATATCTCCTCCCCTCCCTCCTGAAATCCTGCAGGCCCTGAATGGCAAGACAATTTCTAACACTTTCTCCCCCCCACCCAACTTGTCCAGCTTCCCCCAGTTGGGTCCCTCGCATCCCGTTTTCTTTGCACGGCTCAGGACCTTGCTGTGGGAGACGTAATCAGCCATTTTAGTAAAGCAAGTTTGAGGCTGGTGTCAGAAATTAGCAGTGGCGCGCTCCACTCCAGCCTGCGCCTTGATTGAATTGAGTGTCACGTGGCAATCGATGGCCTGTGCGCAGCAAGCCGCAGCAATTTTCAGCTCCCGACCATGGGGCAGCCCTTAATGGAGAACAAGAAAGAAATTAAAAGAAAAGCAGGGCCCAGCAGGTGGGAGAGACCCACCTTGGCGGAGGAGCATCCCTGGGTAACCGTTTCCCAGGTGGGAGAGAGGAGGGCTTTTTCAGCTCCATGGAGGGTCTGTTTGAAAGTGGAAGAAGAGAGAGAGGGAAGGCAGAGAGGGGAGGGCTGAACAGAAGAAAGGAGTGAGAAAAATAAAGAAAATAGAGGAGAGGGACATTTGTGTAGATAGATAGATAGATAGATAGATAGATAGATAGATAGATAGATAGAGGGCTTTTTTTGCGATGGTACTCGGGCACCTTTTTCTCACAGCGATGCGGCCCCAGCTCCTGCGGGTAGCCCCAGGTTCCTGGCTGAGTACCGGCAACTTTTTTTTTTTACAAAAAAAACACTAGAGAGAGAGAGAGAGAGAGAGATGGATAGATGTACTCAGGAGCAGTTGCTTTGTCCCTCTGGCTGGAGCTCGAGTGCCCCAGAGCACAATGGATGGGCCCAGGGCAGAAAACACTCCCAGCCTCAACAGCCTGCCCAGGCACAAGCATTGCTCGCTCCACACGGCCCTCGGGCTCGCCACATACATCTTGCTTTCCTGCCCGCTCCCTTTCATTCCAGGGAGCAGGAGAAATCCCAGCCGCTGGGCAATGCCTGCAGCAAGGAAACGAAATCAAATGCCATGCCACAGCCTGGGACGGGCACTCAGAGCCAGCCTGGCTTCTGCATAGCTAGACTGGGCCAGGCAGCCTGACTCCTGTGCTGGGCGCCTGGGGAGAAGGGAGTTCCAGGAGAGAGGGCTTCAGCTGTGATGCCATCTCTATGGAGCCAATGCTGTCAGCTTTCTGCTGTGATGTCAGCTTTCTGCTGTGATGTCATCTCTATAGAGCCAACGCTCAACATTCTGCTGTGATGTCAGCTTTCCACTGTGATGTCAACTCTATAGAGCCAACGCTCTCAGCATTCTGCTGTGATGTCAGCTTTCCACTGTGATGTCATCTCTATAGAGCCAATGCTCTCAGCATTCTGCTGTGATGTCATCTCTGAAGAGCCAGTGATGTCAGCGCCCTTTTCAGTATCCTCTCCTCCTTCTTCTGCAGCTGTTCCTGAGCCTGTCAATAAGTCATTCCCTGGCTCTGGATAGCAGTAGTGTATGTTCTGGCTGGACTTTGCTGGCTCCAGATCAGCAGCACATATCTTTGCAGTGGCTTCCATGTGCGGCCCCAACAGCAAAGTGGCATCACCTAGGATCCCTACCATGGCCCAATCAGCCTCACCAAAAGCGTAGGGCCGGGGAACCCCATGTTCGGCTCTGGGTGGAACCCACCAGCTATCTATCTGCCTCCGTGAAGAATTATAAAGTGAGCATTAACATCCGTTTTAAGGGGCTCATTTCTTCCTTTCCAATCTCCAAAGCAATCATGGAGATTTTCGTCTTTATGGATGAACTCTATTAAGTTAACATTCCTCTCTCCTGCTTCCTCGCATGGAGCAGGGAGTCAGGGCCTGGGCGACGGAAACGAGGTCATTAAAGCAGAAAGAAAAATACATTAGAAATGTTCAGATGCTCAGTCTACCCTGAAATGCGCTTAACTCGTTTCTGAGTAAACAATGAGACTGAATTATTCGCAATTAGTTTTCATTAGAACAGCACCGTCAGCTTGCCCTGCTTGTTTGCTTCCCACCGAGGGCTCCCCCTTCGCCACTGACGGGGGGCAAGCTTTGGCGACTGCAGGGGGAGCAGGAGGTGGCAGACAGAGCTCAGGGCAGGGTAGAGGATCAGAGTCATGCCCGGCGGTGTCAGCAGAAAGCAGGGCCGGTTTCACCGCACTGGCCGAAGTTCCTCTACCATCCAGCAGATGAACAGAGGAGGCAACAGAGCACCAGACACAGGCTGTCAAAAGCATCTAAGGCTATGTCTACACTCGAAAAAGTTAAGTCGATTTTGTTAAGTTGACTTAACAAAGTGGCTCCTTTTAAGTTGACTTTATTAAATCGACTTAACATTGGACATGGGCGTCCACATTGGCATTAATTCGAATGAATAAAGTACACTTAAGAGCTACCCGTCCACACCGTCCTTAAGTCGACCTAAGGAGGGGAATTTCTTAAGTCGACTTAATGAAAGCCCAGTGTGGACGTGAAGTAATTTAGGTCGAGTTAAGGGTCCTTAAGTCGACCTAAATTGCTAGTGTAGACATAGCCTAAGTGACTTAGGAGCCAAACTTCCATTGACTTCCATTGGTGTCTTCAATAAGCTTTTCCTTTAGATTCCTAAGCCACTTAGGGTTTGCCTGCGGCACGGACGGGAGTGACTCTCTCAGCTGGAGTAGATGGACTCATGCAAGCAGGGCTGGAGTTACTGCATTAAATAGAGCAGTGTGGACACGGACATTGTATCTTAGGCTGGTGGCAGGGGGATCTCAAGCTTAGCAGCTCAGCTGGGCTTCAGAGCCCGAGAGGAGTCTAAGGCACAAACTACCCTGCCATTTTCAGTCTGTCTCTGGGGACCGTACACCTCGTCTGCCTTGGATCACACCGACAAGAGCCCCCGGGCGAGCCCCTGCAGCAGGCGAAGGTTGGAATAGGTCAGCCCTCCATTGGGGCGGGGGGGGCTGTCTCTATGATGTTTCTGCCCTTCCCCAGAACCTGGCCACTCTCGGATAGAGCCCCCTACCCCACAGATAGAACAGGGTGAAGAGTGCCACGAGTGTGAATGGTGGGGTTCAATGTCGGGCCTGTGGAGAAACCGCCTCCCAATCACAGGGATTGTTGCCAGCCAGACACCTTTGCTTCAGGCCCTCAGAGTGCTGTGTGCCCCCCACGGCTGAATCCAGGGCCTGGCTGTCCAACGGCCACTCGGCCGACATCGCGTCTCGATGGATGGCTCAATCAGATCCATCAATCGCTGCTTCCACTGAGCAATGCTGCCTCCAGCCAGGCCCATTGGCTACCGGAACCTGCCCCTGCAGAGCTAGGGGAAACCCTGGGACTGCGTGGGACTTTTCCACCTCCAACGCCCCACGCCAGCTTTCTAGCCCAACGCTAGAGCACCAGACCCAGCGGGAGCCCGCAGGGGCTGGCTCACTGAGGAGCATCACGTGCCAGGGTTTGGCTCATCCATCTCTGGCCCTCACAGATATTCTCTGGTGCTTTGGCAAACTGTGCCGCATCCTCCTTATCTCTCCTCACCCCCCAGCCTTGCTCAGCAATTAATGCAGGAGGCTGAGAAGAGTGCCTAGACCTGATCCTCTGCCCATTCACATGGCTGACACCCGCCTGCCTTTCCTTCCATTCCTTCCCCTTTTTCAGCAGATGATTTAAAGAGACATGGGCGTGCGGGGAAGAGACACTCCATTTGTAGCGGCCTCTCGCTCCTGCTAATCCTCTCTGCTACGTGCAGTTGCAAATGTGCGGTTTGCCCCTGCGAAACACCAGCCTGGAGGCTGTCTCTTCACATTAAGCATTGGGACAGGGATATATTGGGGATGAGTGGGGGCAGGGGGGAAAGCTCTGTGCATTCGATCTAGTCTTGGCTAAACCATGCAAATTAATTTGCACGGAGATGGAATGAAAGGCTCTGGTCTCCCCCCCTCCCACTACCATGCTTGAAGGGGATGCTTCTGCCTCCTATATAGGGAGACAAATATATGTATATATGGATCCCTTCCCAGGAAAACCGCTGCAGAAAAACAACTTATCTTCACTGAGCCAGAGACAAGGGGCCAGCAGCAGCCAAAGCTTCAAAGGGAATCTATAAACACAGCCTATTAAAAAAAAAGATATAATAATAAAAATAATAAATAGGGAGATGTCGTTTGTTTTTCTCCCCCTAAGTGCTTCCCACCTTCCGAGCCCATAGATCTCTATTGATGCAGTTAGTCCTGACTAGTTCTTCAAAGCAGCACACCACGAGGAAATGCTATATTATCCTAATTGCCAGCAATGAAATCCCCCTCCTTCTCGCGCTGACTGGCTTCAGTGAGAGGAACGTGACACAGGGAGAGCCGTGGTGTGAATGGGGTGGGTGACAGAGCACCATGGGCAAGCCCCATCCACCTCCTTAAAGGAAGCTTGGGGGAGGCAGCAGAGCGGCAGGATCGGTCAGCAGGGATGTGCCTACCTGTTTTCAAGACCCGCCTCTGCCACGGTCTTTGGTGAGTCGTTTTCCCCGCCCACGTCAGGCCCAACCACTGGGGGAGGCGTCGCGAATTAACATGGCCACATCTTTGAAATCCATCAGTGTCCGCCGCCATTGAAACATCCAATGATGGTGGCCACTAAAGGCGTGGCTGTCCGAGGAGATTGTTCCAGGAGGGGCATCGTTCTAGCTTTCACGTGAGCTCGAGTTCCCTCTGCACACATGCGAGAAGCCGCCTGATCCTTGTGCAGTCATTTGCACTAAAGCAAAGGAAATGTGCAATGATATCAGCTCAGTGCATTTTACATTTTATGTTCGACTTGGTGTAAAGGGCTGCCCCACAGTGCAGGGTGGAATCCGACCCCATCAGCTTCGGAAGGGGAAGAGAATGGGATCCCGGCCCCTGCGCACTAGTTCTGGGCCAGACTGCCTGCACCACTAACTTCTCCTCTCTAACCTCTTCTTGGTCATGAGCATATGTGAGATGAGTTGACAAGTCTCAGCTCAGATCCTAGCAAACAGGCGCCCATGCCCCAAACCACGCTATGGCTGGGGCTAGATCTCAGCAGAGAGGCCCAAGGCTGGGCAGGCTTTGGGGCAGGCGTGGAGGGGTGGGCCGGCCAGGTAACTTTGACAGCACACTGGCAAATGTGCTGCCTGCTCCGAGTTCCTGGAGCTGTCTCTCCGAGCCGCACGCAGGATGTGGCCAGAAGCAGCTTGTCACATTCCTCACTCGCTTCCCTGCAGCAATCAGCCCGCAGACAGGTAGTGATTTGTAAATATTAAAAACCACTCAAATTGTAGGTTTCCAGTGCTGCCTTAATGCACTGCCGGCTGCCTGGCTGCGGTGACGCATGGAGCTGGAGAGAACAGCCCATCCCAGCCCAACTGGGATCTTTGGATTTACCGAGTTGGCCGCGTGGCAGACCTGGCTCTGCATGTGAGTTGGAAGGAACGCTCCAGGGTTCGGCCTTCACCTGTGTCCTTTTAATTCTGCTGACAGGCACTGCCCTGTCCCGCTGCTGTAACCTGCAAGGCCCCCTCCTTTCCCTTTTACTCGGCCCAAGGAGGCTGATGAGACAGCTATTCCATGGCGAGTCTTCACCTCCATGTGTCACTCTCTGCCTCTTGCCGTGGCAAGAATGAGAACAGTCTCTCATCCAAGGATCCCCAAGCGCTTTCCACATACATTAGCGGAGCCTCCCCGGGAGGCAGCTAAGTGTTTGCTCACTCAATTTCGCACAGCGGGGAACTGCGGAGCTCAGCAGCTCACTTCACATGCAAGCTGGCGATTGGGAGTCCTGATGGCAATGGCTGAGGTGATCCTCTCTAGGGGCTGGCCAGGATATCAGAGCAACCAAAGAGAGGAGCTGAGTAGGGCAGACCCAAGCCCCATCTAACCCACCCTGTAAGCCTTCCCAGCAGTGATGAGACCGGTGACCCAAGGCAGGGGGTAATCGGCACCTAGGTAAGAATAAGCCTCGAATATCGGGACTGTCCCTATAAAATCGGGACTGCTCGTCACCCTAGCACCAGCTGCTTCAGAGGAAGGTGTAAGGAACCCGGCAGAGATGGAATAATCTACCCCCCACCCGATGGCTCATCCAAATCACTGGTAGGTAGAGTTCAGCTTATACCCTGAAGCACAATGTTTTGTTGCCCTTCCAGTCACTCTGTGGCTCTCTGAGACCTATGATCTCTCTGCTTTTCTAATGTCCAATCCCCTTTGGGACATTGCCAGCGTCGTGGCTCCAACGATGCCCCCTCCAGTGGCAGTGAGTTCCGCAGTCTAAGCGCACACTGTGTGACGAAAAGGCTGGTCCCCAGAGAAGCCTTCCCAGGCTTTTCCCAGAGCCCAGTTCAGGATGGAGCAGGATTTGGGGGACCGGATCCTCCCCTGGTATAAACAGATCTGGCTGCCCTCTGTTTAGCTGATATACTCCCTGTGGCCCAGGGAGTTTAGCCCAGCTGGGGGATGCTGTGCGGGGCAGAGGCAATCAGTAAAGCAGCGTTAGGTAGTCCCAGCTATTATCGTGACTGGGAAACAGCCCTGACTCCCACAGCTGCACACTCTAGGCACTAGAAAATAACACCAGGCAGGCAAAGCCACGGAGAAAAACCCTGAAGCTGTTTAAATCGCTGGAGCCAGATGGGAGTTAGGCACCTACATATCTTTGAGGATCTGGGCCTGGGACACTTCCCCATGGGTCAGAATAAAGGCAGCAGACGCCAGTTTGGAAAGGGATTGAGCGTCGTCTCCAACCCCACTGACGTTAGTGGGACTGAGGCGTGGGCACAGGGGCTTAGATTGAATTGAGTCCAGCACACGCATGGGACGCCCCCGGCGGTGTGGGGGCTGCATATCTAGATTTCCCAACTGGTTTGGATCCCAGACCCCGACCTACTTTCTGCCTCAGGCAGCCCCAACCCAGCCTTCTTGGAACCTATTTACAATATTTACCAAGGCTTAATGATGAACATAATTAGCAGGGGATGTTCCTGCTGAACAGATCTGTGAGAGTGAAAAATACCAGCTCAGCCTGGCTCAGGGAGACGGCTCCACGGATCCAGGCCCGACATCAAAACCTGAATCTCCTTTTACCTTGGGGGTGTTCATTTTTTTTACATCCACTTTTGCAAATGAGGTTCATTTCCATAGGCAACACAGTCTGCTGCACAGTCTGTCCGGCCTGCCCTGTCTTAATTGGTGCTGCTGGGACAGGCACTATGCAGAGGGACACTGCCGGATCCGGGGTCGGTTCAGAAACCACAATGATGGGCACAGTACGAGATGCCTGATGGAAGAGACTCAGCTGGGCCTAATGGTTCCCACAGCAAATATATGTTGTCTACCTTTCTATCCCCAATTCTCCATCTATCTTTCCATCTGTCTATCTGTCCATCAAGCTGCTGGCAGTCCATATATTTCCCCATCCATGTATTTCTAGGTGCTCAGGCTCTAATCCAGACCCCACACTGCAGAGGGCAGCTTTGAAGCCTTTATGGTTGCAGTTTGCCTGAGCAGGTTCCTCCCTTCCCTCATGTGACAGCAGCACAGGGTGCCAGCTGTATAGGAACAGCACCATTTATTAGTGGCCTATTAATCTGTTAATCATTTGTATAAAAGGAAATGAGTTTGTCTGCAAATACCGGGTCTTTTGCATACCCCCGTGAATGCTTTTCCCATTCATTCCTGCCCGCGAACCGTCGGACTGATGTCTAGGAAAACACAGCAGATATATACATTAAACAGCCAATTAAAAAATTAACAGATTCAAACTGAGTCTGATTTGCATGTGCAAATTAACTTAATTACCACCATTTCTCCCAGAACTCTATGGCGCAGTTACGGAAAGGGGCTCCCCAGGGCGTCTCGAGCTGGCAGGTGTCACCTTTAATGTTATTAACCCACTGCAGCAAGCAGCTAGTTGCATGTCCTACGCGGCGTGGAAGAGGAACTGAAGGGCCGTGTGTCACAGTCCCTGTACAGCTAAATCAGGATGGTGATTCTCCTGCACCTCAGCTGGGTGAGGGCTGGGCGTTTGGAGCAGGAGAGGGATGGAGAGACCAATGCATGACGGAGGGGGAGAAGAAAGGGGGCTTCAAACTGCCTGGATCCTCTCTGGATTCTGGGTTGCTGGCGGGGTGGGGAGTATTAAAATGGGTGGAACAGGCCTCCCAAGAACGCCTGCACCCCCTGGCGGATGCCAGGGCCTCCTCTGCCCTTGCTCCCAGCCCTAGTGTAACAGGTGTTATGGAGAGCCAAACAAACAGAGTCCTGGGGCACTTTTAAAGACTAACAGATTTATTTACTGCATGAGCTTTCGTGGGAGAAAATCCCACTTCGTCAGACACTTTGAAGACGGGAACCTACAGAATGGGAAGAAATTAAATGCAGGGAAATATATGGGATCAGGTCAGGCTGTAACAGCAAATCAGAATAGGTGTTGGGATTCAAACACTGGGGAACAGCACATAGAGGAAGGTGAGGTCAAATCACCTGTTGTAATGAGAATAAAATCCATAGTCCCTGTTTAACCCTGAGGCAATGGAGTCGAATTTACATGTAAGGTCCAATTTTGCACTTTCTCTTTGAAGTTGCGATTTGTTATTCATTTGTTTGAGCACCGCTATTAATAAGTCGTCAGTGGAGTGAGCAGGGAGATTGAAGAGTTCCCCTGTTGATTTTTGAATGTTGTGATTTCTGATGTCAGATTTGTGTCCATTTATTCTTTGGCGCAGAGACTGTCCTGTCTGTCCAATATATAAGGCAGAGGGGCATTTCCGGCACATGATGGCATAAATCACATTGGTGGATGAGCAGGTGAACTTGATGGAGTAACTGGCTTGATTAGGTCCTGTGATGGTGTCTTTTGTGTAGATATGAGGGCAAAGTTGGCAGCGTGGTCTGTTGCAGGGATATGTTCTTGCTTTAATGTTTCTGTTGTTTGGTCTGTAGTTTCTGGTATCTGTTTAAGGTTGGGGGGCTGTCTGTAAGCAAGGAGAGGTCTGTCTCCCAAGGCTTGAGAGACTGAGGGATCGTTTTGTAGAATAGGCTGTAGATCTTCGATGATGTGATGAAGAGGTCTGACTTGGGGGTTATAGGTGATGACCAGTGGCGTTCTGTTGTCTTTTTTCTTGGGCTTCTCCTGTAGCAGTTGACTTCTGGGTACCCGTCTGGCTCTGTCAATCTGTTTCTTCACTGCTGTGGGTGGGTACTGTAGTGTTAAGAATTCTTGATAGAGATCCTGAAGGTGTCTGTCTCTGTCCGAAGGATTGGAGCAAATGCGGTTATATCTTAGGGCTTGACTGTACCATGGCTCTTTGCTACCAGGGTCCATGGGAGACCATGGGAACCAAAGAGCTTCCATGTCTCCCCTGCACTGCCCCAGGATACGGGGAGCTGTCTGGAAGCCACCTCTCAGAAGCCCCATCCCTCACACAAGTGCAGGGACAGGGTGACCAAGAATCAGACCCCAGAGAAGAAATTCCCCCCCCCCCCCAGGCATTTAAAAATCTCCATCTCACCCTTCCTCCTTCTCTTCCCCCTTGTTCAGATGCAGCTGCCTCCCATGAACCTTTGCAGTCAGCTATGTCAAGACTCCAGAAGGCTCTAAGGGACACATGGGGTCAGGGCCCAGCTCCTTCCAAAGTCATTCCCCACATTTCAGATTGCAGAAAGGGAAAGAAATTTGAATGCTGGATTGGTCCAGCCTGTCTGCCTGAGCCTTCCAAGGGGCCCTTGTGAGGAGTCTGACCTGGCCTGGTGGGGAACGCTGATTACTATCTCCATTTTATAGATGGGGAAGCTGAGGCACAGAGAAAAGCATGACCATGGATCTACAGTGACTCAGTGGCAGAGCTGGGGCCAGAATCCAGGAGTCCTGACTCATAGTCCCATGCTCTGGCCACTAGCCCACACTCCCTCCTTTTAATAGTAGCAGAAGTGATCCCTGTACAGTTTACCAGTACCTTTCCCATAGAGGGTCAAAGACATTTACTCCATTAACCTCATCACACCCTCATTCACATTCAAGCCAGAGCCCTGCTCCCTCCCCAACATTCCCAGCTAAAGATGTGAGGATTCCCTAAACCTCAGCCATTCTCCACAGGTGGCAAATCTGAGGCGCTGTCCCAAACTGAGGGGTCATCAGAGGAGGTTTTGGAACCAATTGATATATTAACAGTAATAAGTCACCAGGACTAGATGGTAACTACCCAAGAGTGCTGAAGGGACTCAAATGTGAAATTGCAGAACTACTAAACTGTAATATGTAATCTATCATTCAAATCAGCTCCTCTATCAGATGACTGGAGGACAGGTAGTGTGATGCCAATTTTTTAAAAAGCCTCCAGAGTCGATCCTGGCAATTACAGCCTAACTTCAGTACCAGGCAAATTGGCCGAAACTATTGTAAAGAACAGAATTATCAGACATATAGATGAACACAATTCATTGGGGAAGAGTCAACATAGTTTTTATAAAAGGAAATTGTGCCTCGCCAATCTACTAGAATTCTTTGAGACGGTGAACAAAGGATAAGAGTGATTCAGTGGGTATTACAAAAGGTAATTTTGCCTTCTCTCTAACTCATCTCCTTCTAATTGCTGTTCCACAATGTTTGAATTTAAACAACTGCTTTGATTTGCTGAAACAGTCTGACCTGATCCTATGACTTACACTTCCCTGCATTTATTTTCCTCCCATTCTGTAAATTCTCCATCTTCAAGTGTCTGATGAAGTGGGATTTTTCTCCCATGAAAACTTATGTGATAAATAAATGTGTTAGTCTTTAAAAGTACAAGACTTCTTGTTTGTTTTGCTGAACTAGACTGACACGGCTACCCCTTTGGAACTTGTCAGTGGGTATATTTGACTTAGATTTTCAGAAATCCTTTGACAAGGTCCATCACCAAAGACTCTTAAGCAAAGTAACCTGCCATGGCATAAGAGGGAAGAAGGGCCTCTTCTGGATCAGTAACTGGTTAAAAGATAGGAAATGAAGGGTAGGAATAAATGGTCAGTTTTCAGAATGGAGGTGTCCCCCAGGGGTCTGTGGAAGCAGTACTGTTCAGCATATTCATAAATGATCTGGAAAAAGGGATAAACAGTGCAGTGGAAAAATTTGCAGCTGTTACAAAACTATTCAGGATCGTTAAATCCAAAGCAGACTGCAAAAAGTTATGAAAGGATCTCACAAAACGGGGTGACTGGGCAACAAAATGGCAGATGAAATTCAGTGTTGACAAATGTAAAGTAATGCACATTGGAAAACAGAATCCTAAGTGTGTGTGTGTGTGTTGTTCCCAGTCAAGAAAGAGATCTTGGAGACGTTGGGTAATTCTTTGAAAACATCCACTCAATGTGCAGCGGCAATCAAAAAAGCTAGCAGAATATTAGGTGTCATTAGGAAAGGGATAGATAATAAGACAGAAAATATCATATTGCCTCTTTATAAAATCCATGATATGCTCACATCTTGAATACTGCGTGTGGATCTGGTCACCCCATCCAAAAAAACCCATATATTGGAACTGGAAAAGGTACAGAAAAAGGCAACAAAAATGATTAAGGGTGTGAAACAGCTTCCATATTAGGAGATATTAATAATACTGAGACTTTTCATCTTGAAAAAGAGATGACTAAGGGGGGATATGCTATAAAACCATGGCTGGGGTGGAGAAAGTAAATACGAATGTGTTAATAAGAACATCTTGCCAGAGGCCAAGCCCATAGCAGGGTTCAAAAAAGAACTCGGTAAGGTCCATCAGTGGCTATTAGCCAGGACAGGCAGGAATTGCTCTTGCCAGAGGCTGGGAATAGTCAATGGGATGGATTGCTTGATGATCACCTGTTCTAGTCATTCCCTCTGAAGCACCTGGCATGAGCCCCTCTTGAAGACAGGACATCAGGTTAGCTGGACCATTGATCTGACCCCGTATGGCTGTTCTTATATTACTCTGACCCAACTTGGTGTCTCCTGGGCCATCTCCATTTGTGCTGTATGAACCTACTGCTGATCTCCCCCTGCCTCCCCCCCACCCCCCGGCTTTGTGCCATGAAGGTCTCACCTGCCCAGCCGTTGATCCTGTCCAAGTTCAGACACAGGAACTAAGGGTGTGTCTACACTTGTAAATTAAGTTGACTTAAGCTTGCTTAAGTCGACTTAATTTACTCTGCGTCTACACTACAGTTTCCTTAAGTTGACTTAAGCAAGCTGCTTAAGTCAACTTAAGAAAAATAAAGTCGCCTTAATGAAAATTAAGTCGATTTTATTAAACCTACTTTTAGTTCGACTTTAGGCTTAAGTCGACTTTTTTAAGTCGACTTAAGCCAGTGTAGACCTGGAGTAGCCCTAAGTCGACTTAGAGTCGACTTAGGGATCTCCAGGACTCCCCCACTGCCCTCCCTGCCAGGAGGGAGCACAGGGGGAGCCTGGCATGCCCCTCCAAAGGGCAGGGCAGAGCCCTGCCCACCCTGCCCCTATGCCCTGCCAGGGTCCCTGTCCCCCTTTGCCCCATTGTACTCAGGTACAGTGGGGCAAAAACTGAGCCCCCTGGCACTGGGCAAGGGGTGCCCCCCCGGCACCGTGGACCTGCCCAAGGTCCCCCTAGCCCCTACAAGTCGACCTAGGCGTCCAGTGTGGATGGTCTAGGTCGACTTTGTAAGTTCCCCCCTAAGTCGACTTAAAATTTAGGTCGATATGCTAAGTCGACTTAAATTACCAAGTGTAGACATAGCCTAAGAGAGAGACGCTGGGAGCTAGAGAGGCAGCTTCCCCTGGGCATGCAAGGCAGGTGCGGGGGCATGTGAGTCTCTTTCTGGCACTTCTCCCTGCATGGGGAGGTGGGGGCTGGTGGATGGGCTGGGACAGGCCTGTCTGGAGAGGGACCCTCACTCTGGGCTGTGCAGGGCAATGCGGCTGCTCCTGAAAATTGAGTGGGGGGGGACCCTGAGGCAGAAGCCTCAGGACCCAGAATGGGGGCTCCAGGGTGCAGCCAGTCAGGGAGGCTGCAAGAAGACCAAGAAGATCAAGGCATGCAGTTAGGAAGGCTGGAGGGGACCCATGCCCCAGCCCAGCTCAATCATTGAGCTAGATCCAGGCCCCATTGCATGTCCATCAACCGATTCAACCCCTCGGCCTGGGCTTAGATGTTGTCACCAGCATGATTTGGGGAGGTGGGGATGGGGATGGGGGTGCTGGGCACAAAGATCTGCACCCATCCCTCTCCCCCTGCTGACACACCCTGCTGCACCCAACACGGTCTCTAGATCCTGCTGTGGGCAGTCGCAAGGTGGAAGAGTGGCACTGGAGGGCGTGGGCGAAGGGAGCACCTTGCAAGCTCTACCCCACATCCCCAGCCTGCCCCCAGCTCTCTCCCCCTGTAGATGCTCTGTCCCAGCCTCACCTGGCCCCCACTGGGCTCTGCTCTTTAGAATTGAGAGGCTAGAGCTGGTAGTTTACCTGCGCCTTCCTCCTCTCTGGGCCCAGCCCTGCCCCACGCAGGCCCACGTTGCACACTGATCTAAGGATTCCTGCTGACCCACCTGTGCCAACTCGCTGGCAGCTCACTCAGCCCCATCTCCAGACTCCCCCCACCCAGTGGTGCACTCACTCCCCCGTCACACACTGGTCTCCCCTGGCGTGCACAGCCACCAGCAACACACTTATGCACTCACGTGGCAGACACACACATGTGAACATACTGAAACCATGTGAACATGTACAAAGCCTGCCACTAATGTGCAAATTGCACACACACACTCAAGCACGCACCCCACACATACACACACAGGCAAACCCAAGTGCATACACATGCATGCCCAAGCATGCACATAGGCACACGCTCCACCCTGCACTAGCATACACGTGCACACCTAAGTGCACACACAGACACTCCCAGGTCCATGCACACACACACTCCACCCCTCCCACACACGTGCACTCCCCAACATGTCCCTGAATATACATGCCATGCCGAGTCCCACCCCACTCCAGAGCAGAACCAGGTGCCATGTGTTCCAGCAGGGCCCTGCTACACAAACGGATCCTTTGTGCCACCCTGATATGCCTTGGCATTTGAAGTGAGCAGGCTGGAGAGGCAATCCCCGTGGGATGAAAGGCACTGAGCCCAGGGAGACTGAGATGAAAGGCAGGCCTGGCTCCTACACCAAAATTCACACATGCAGATGCCAGCCTGGCCCCCTCTGGTTCATCTGCCTTAGTGCCGCCAGCGACGGGCAAAGGGGCCGCATGCCAGGGCCAAGCTGCCTTTCCCACGACGGTGCCAGGGGAAGTGGCTTCCCAGCTTCACCATCTCCCGTTCCCAGTTGCAGCAGCAACCACTGATATTAACAGCTCCGCTCCCCCAGATCCTCCCGCACGGTCCTTTACAGACCGTCATCCTGCTGCGCTTCACCGTGGAGATTAAAGGCAGTCGCTTCTCTCCTGAGCTGAGCCATGCTCTGTCATTTCATTAGGGGAGGCTTCCCTGACAGCTGGGCTTTGGAGATGTGGACTAGAAAGGCGAGAGGCTCTGGCAGCCTCCAGGGAGGCGAGGGATGCTCGGTGTGAAAATTAATCAGCACAGAGACAGAGCTGGGATGAGCCGCAAGAAATCCCAGCTAATGGGCCCAGCCCCCAGCCCTGCGTTGTAGCCTCCTTCCCCCATCAAGCGTGTAATCCTTCGCCCTCCTCTAGCCCTGGCCAAACAAGGATTTCAAAACACTTCACAAGCAGCCATGAATGCAGCGAGCTGGCAATAGGGAAGCATCATTACTCTCCTTTTCACCTGGGGGAAACTGAGGCAGCGGAGAAGGGAGACGATTGAGATGCAGAACCCAAAATGGCTCTAACCACTTGGCATGCATCCTCTTATACCAGCCCTTGCCATCCCATTAGCAGCATGCAAAGGGCTGTATCACCACCTTGCATTACTCATAGCATTTATTATTTGGATTGCTGTCACGCCGAGGAGTCCCAGCCATGAACCAGGACCCCATTACGCTAGGCGCTGTACAGGCAGAACAAGATAGTCCCTGCCCCAAAAGGCTTCCCCCTTAGATCAGCTGCTCACATTCCGCCCTTTGGGTTTGGCCATGTTTTACACCCACTTTGCCTGGGGATTAATGGCTGAGCAGGGAATGGGGAATGATGTCGGCTTAGATGGCAGAGAAAAGGCTGGAGAACTGATGTGAACACAAACAAGGGCTGGAGAGGGTCACCCCCTCCCCCCGCAAGGGCTGCCCATCCCTTGTCCAAACACGGGGGCCCAATCTAGCTGCCCCTGACTCCACTGGAGTGGCCCTTAGTCTTCGGTCAGCTGATGGACCATGGCCTCTGCTTTCATGCATACGGCACAATCTTATGTGGGTCACAGGAGAGGGCAGTGGGCGCTGGGGTTCAGGAGGCTGCGGCCAAGACCCAGCTCCCAGTGAAATCCATGGGAGCTGGGCCCCTAAATGAACCCTCACATCCTAGTCCCGGATCTGTATCAATAAGGGGTGGCGAAGCCCTTATGTAACCAGGAGTGATGGAAAAAGAGCTGATTGGCTAGACAAACTGTCAGTCAGCCAGCCACACAAGGGTGGGATTTCTCTTCTCTGCAAAGGGTTCTGGGTAGGGAAGCCCTCTATAAAATCCCCAGCTTCCTGCTTGTAGGGAGTTAGATCCATGAGGCTGAAGAAGGGTTACCCTGGCCTGTTGTGGGGCAGCTGGTGTGCTGTGGACTGGCGTTCTCTGTGTTTGTAGGTTATAAATTTCATTTGTCCACCCTCCCAACTCCTCTGTAGTGGGTCCTGCTGGTGTCTTTTGACAACTGAGCTGCTACTGTGGCCCTTCCAGTGCCTAACTCCCGGTGAAATTGGAGGGGTTAGATGCTGTGATCTCTTTGATGATGTAGCCGACTCCCAAATCTGCCACTGGCTTGCTTGGCAACTTTGGGCACGTCCCTTCCTCCCCTTTGCTGTGCCCCTCCTCCCCTCCACACCCTGATCTGCAAATTCTTTGGGGCAGCATCTGTAACACTGTGTAGCTTCTGGGACTCCAGGGCTTTAAATCATGTCGATAACAACACGCACCCAGACCTGATTTGCTGTCATGTGTTTTAACCCAGAGCAACTTCCTGCCCTGGCCATTGAGGCATGCACCCCTACCTGCATGGAAATTGCATGTGTGTGGCGTTTGCAACCCTGAATCATACAGAGGGGAGCCCCCCAGTGTGTATCTGCAGCATTTGTCTCTGCATCTCCCCAAACTGAGGGCTGCTTGGAACTGCTGCCTTTTGCTTCAGGCTCTTTTCTAATCCACATGCCTGCAGTCCAACCCACCTGCGCAGGCATCTGCTCCCCCAACCTCCGATGGGAAGAGAGGGGAAGTGGCTAACGAAGGCATCTCTGGCCTGAGAGCAGAGCCTGTCGCCCTGACGTGGTGGCCAGGCAGAGTAGCATTGGCAGAGGCGTTCCTGGCTGCAGCCGGCAATGTTCTGCCACTTGGGGCCAATTTGCCCAGCCGGCTCATGCTGCTTCTAACACCAGCCCTGCTCAGGAGGAGTCTGCAGCTGCGTTTAGTGAGCAAGCTAAACTGCCCACTGCCTTCCTCTGCCGGAGGGAGGATGCGGCTGGCGAACCGCTCCCTAGTGACCAAACCAGAGAGAATGGCACATGATGTTCCGCTCTGCCAGCTGCTGCCCCCTCCCCTCGCCCTGCAAGGGAGGCTTTTGGCAGGAGATCATTAAAAAGGTGGCGGATGCAGAGCTGAGGATGTCAGGCCCTAAAGCCTTTTGCAAATGCCAGGCCGGCCCTGGAAGCTGGGACTCTGAGGCCGCTTGGTTTGTTAGGTCCTGCCTCCTGGCTGCACTTAGCGGCCAGCTCTGCATCAGCTTTGCCTCGCGGCAGGAATGAAAGCAGAGCCGTGGCAGGCGACTCCCGGCCAATGCATGGCATGGGACATTAGCCCTGTCCCACCCCTGCCCTAGCAAGCAGGGCGCGAAGAGAGACCTCCCTCCAGCAGGAGCTACTACACATGTTGGGTTTTTTTGGAAGGTTGCGTGGAAAATAAATGCTGAGCGGGAGAAGAGAAAGAGCTAAAACACAGTAGGCAGTCAGTAGAATAAAGGAGAGGACCCACTCTGGGAGGGCGAGAGACATGGGGGACTCTGTCCAACCCCATGCTTGCTCCTCTATCTATTATCATTGGACTATGGGGGGTGGGGAGGGGGGGCCCGGAGCTGGAAAATGCTTCTCCTAGCTGATGGCCTTGGGGAGGCAAAGCGGAGTTAATCCAATTAGAATTTGCCCAGGTCATGAGGTGTGATGCCTTGTCCCATGACACCCCCTGGAACTGCTTGGACATAGAATAATAGGGCTGGAAGGGACCTCACGAGGTCATCTAGTCCAACCTCCTGCTAAAAAGCAGGACCACTCACACTAAATCACCCCAGCCAGGGTTTTGTGTAACCGGGCCTTAAAAATCTCCAAAGATGGAGATTCCACCACCTCCCTAGATACCCATTCCAATGCTTCACCACCCTCCTAGTGAGAGAGTTTTTCCTAATATCCAACCTCAACCTCCCCAGCTGTAATTTGAAACCATTGCTCCTTGTTCTGACATCTGCAGGTGCTGGGGCCTTCCTCCTTTCTAAACTCAACCCTGGAATATTTGACCCCTGTCTGGCTGCCCTGAGTCCTTCCTGGGAAACCCCCTAGGACGGCACTGGGCTTGGTGCTGACTCGGGGGGGGGGGGACCCTGGTCTGGAGGCAGTGTCCCACTTTTCCCTCCAAGGGTCAAGCAGGCGTGATGCTGCTTAGCTGGGGAGCAAATATCGGGCTGGCCCTGCCTCTCCTGCCTCCTCGCGATGACTCTGGCTTCTCAGTAACCCCAAGTCTCCAGATCCTGAGTTGAGGGTGGCAGTCGCTCTGCCGGAGCTCGGCTCTCTGGAAGGAGTTGGGAGCGAGGATCGGAGGCCTGTGACCTGCAGGAGGCCAAATGAGAAGATCACGCTGGTCCCGTCTGGCCTTAAAGTCTGCAACTCAGCTACTCTCTCCAGGTCTCAAGAGCAGCAGGCTGCTAAAGGGAGCTACCTGTGTAAGAGATACCATCACAGTAGGGCAGTGCGCCGACCGACTCAGGGAGGGGAGAGGGGCATCGGCTACGGGGAACTGGAGCAGAGGAGGAAATGGGGAAGGTCTGCCCCTTCCCCACCCGCCTGAGTTATTCCCGCCTAGCCCGGCTTGTCCATGGCCATAGCTCCTTGCAGAGCCGCATCCAGGCTCCGGGGCTAGCTGGAATGATGGGGAAAGGTGCTCCTGTTGGCGGTGAAGGGCTGTCCCTCTCTCGGAGTGACCCGCTGGAGAAGCCCGGTGTGGCTTGGTGCTCCTTCCTTCCATGGAGAGCGTCTCTGTCAAGTCCCATGCCAGCGGGCAGGTCGCTGTACAGGAGGGACCTTTTCCTGGGGGTCAATCCACAATCAGCTGGCTCCTGCAATTCCTATGCAAGTGGGTAGGCTTGATCCTGCCACCCTCCACTGGAACTGGCGCTCAGCAGGAGTTGCAGGTGCTCAGCAGGTGCCTAGCACATCAGGATTCAACTCTGTAAGTTGCATAGGCAGCATCTGGAGAGCGGATGGTTTCCTGTTGCTGGCAGCTCTGGGGTAAACCGTCCCCAGAGAACAGCCTCTCACCCCACCCTAGGGCAGGGCTGGGTTAAGGCCTGGAGCAGGAGAGTTATTGCCCCACCAATTAGCAGGAACGGGCACAACATGCCAGCCTGGTTTGTAATCTGCATCCCAGCAAAGGGGAGTCCTAGGGTGGGAGGGTCCTTACAAGTGGCTTGTGAGCTTGATACAGGCTCATGGCATGCGTCGGCTCCTGCCAACCTGGCCGGGGATGCGGGCGCTGTCAAGGAATCCTGTAGTGTCGACAGGAGCTGAGAGAGAGGTGGGGGGCCTGGGGAAGAGCACACACTTCCAGCGGGAAAGGCAAAGGGAAACAAGTGTGAGAGCATCATCCCCCTCTCTGAGATGGGGCCCTTGGGACTGAACTGCACCACGGAGGAGGAGGATGCATCTGTGTTCAAGAGACGGCCGTTGTTCTCAGCTACCCTACAGCAGGCCCCTCACCATGGCGCCTGGGCTCCCCACTCCCAGCTGCCAGGCCCCAAGAGGACTCTTGTTTCCGTTAGTGCAAACTGTCTCCCTTTTGGATGCCGGTTTTCCCTCGTCATGGAGGAGGAACCCTGGGGAAGCCCGGGTGGAGATGTGCCACCCCTGCCGAGTTAGGTGCGTGAATTGGGGCCCATGAAACACAGGCTGGGCAGCGGAGGGGAGTCCTCCAGCTCACAGGCCAGTGCGCCCCCTTGGTATGAGTGCTGCCCCCCCACAGCTGAAGCCAAGAACATCAGATGCTTCAACCATGAGTAGGACCATCACTGTGTCCGGTTAAACTTGCATTCTCCTTCAGCCTCTCTGTGTTTAGCCCTGCAGGGAAGATCAGTCGGCCACAGGCTGGATGGTGCAGGATTGGGCTGGGGGGCAGTCTGATGTCCGTTGAGGCCAAGTCCAGCTATCGCAGAGAGACAATGCCGCTAGCTAAAGCAGCAGCTGGTTCCACCAGTGCCCAATGCTGGGAGAAATTACGGCTTTATCCAGTGGCAGGAGGAAGGATGACCATGATGGAGAAGGACCTAAGAGATCTCATTCCATGGACTCCCTGTGCCCTTAACAGAGCCCCCATGGGGGCTGGGGGGAGGATACACTTCACCAGGGCCAGAGGCCAGACCCAGGCTACAACCCCCATTACCAGAGGCCCAGGTTACAAGTTTGTACTGGGCCTGAAAAAAATTGTGCTTGGGCCCTGGCCCTTGGGAAAGCCATGTGATCGCTCTGTGCCTCGGTTTCCCACCTGTGAAAGAGGGTTGATAATCCTTCCTCTTCTCGCCCTTAGTCTTTATTGACTATTTAGGTGGTAACCCCTTTGAGGCGGGGAAGGCTCTTGCTCTGAGCACGAGGGAGCCCTGATCTCAGCCAGCCATCATGACTGGCTGAATTTATTAATCTAACAGGCCATGCCCTCACCCCTGGTGCCCAAACATGTGCGCAGGTCACTGCTGGCTCCGTGGACTCATCTTCCTCCCACTGGTCCGGAAGATGGAAATTGCATTTTCCATCCTGAGTGTGAACATAGCTGCCACTGGGCAGCTCCGGCTCGCCCTCCGCTTGTGGAATCCCTGCCCTGCTGTCTATCTCGCTGGCCAGATGCTGCTCTGCCTTACAAACAAGAAGAGAGTGACAGAAAACGTCAGGAGATCCTGGCTGGGATAAGATCGTAATTAGCTGCAGCCACTGCTTCCTGGGGCTCTGGGGAAGGGGCTGGAGAATGGAACAACTAGTTTGGAATTATCTTAATTCTTTTTTTTCCATTTCGCTCCTGTTTTCAGCCAGGAGTTTATTTATTTTCCTTCCCTCCCAGGCTCTCAAGCACATTGGAGCCCTTGGTGGGAAGGGCCCACTTTCCAGGGAACTGCGTCCACATGGCTCACCCGGCCAACAACCGGCGCCTCCATTTCTCAGTGTGAACCCATCTTCCGTACCAGTGGGAGGTGTTGAAAGGAGCCAGCCTAGCCCAGCGGGGGATGCTGCAGAAGACAGCGTGGGAGGGCTGGCCGTGTGGTTTGAGTCCCAGCCTCTTCCAGCGGGGAGCGCTGTCAGGAGCGGGGCAGGAGCAATTGGTGCAGAAAATCGGTAAAAACGCCTCCCTAGGAAAGCAGCCCACCCCCTGGAGTGGGTGCCCAAAGCACTTTATGTGATGCATCGCTGGCCCTTGGCGGGGAGGGGTGAGGGCAGGAGGAGGCATGCAGCTGGGGAGAGCAGGAGGCATTGGGATGGGGCCAGAGGGGCCAGCGCTGATGGCATCCCAGGCAAAAGCTGGCTCAGCTCTCACCAGCCGGTGTTTAATTGGGTGTGCAGGATCCACTGGCAGACATCTGCTCCCAGGGAGAGCAGGGACGGAGCCAGCAGCAGCTGCTTGACAGGGAAGCAATTAGCAGGGGAAGGGAGGGGAGGGCCACAAGCCTTTAAGTGCCCTGCTTGGGGCAGAGGCAGGCAGCGAGTGTGGGGGCTGCCCCCTGCCTGGGAGGAGGGTGAAGGCATTAAAGCAGGGGGCTTAGCCATGCACCTTGGGAGAAGCTTAATTCACCCCCTGCCAGCACCTTTTCCTGCCCCCTCTGCATCTGGCTTATTGCCCGAAAATAGGGGGAGAGGGACAAGCCACCCGTGCTCCACCCAGCCTGACTGATTCCCCAGTCAGTGGGAATCCTGGCCAGGCCACTGGCTTTGTCCTCTGTGCTCAGCCGTGGCGGTGTCACTCCCATCCCACGAGAGACACAAGAAGTTATTTGACCGGTCTCCATGGCCTGGGTTCAGTAGGCTCCCAAGGGGCCTCATGGGGCAGCCGTTTGGATGGCAAGGGTGAGTAGGGCCCCCATCCCGGCATAGTCCAGGGGAGCAGCCAGGCCCAGCTGGGGCTGCCCTCAGCACTCACAGCGGGCCAGCTGGTGGGGATCAGGCTGCGTGCAAAGCGTGTGAAACACTAATGGAACCGATGGATGGGTACGCACACGGAGGAAGGGGACGAATCTATGCCGATCACCTGTGTGGTCATGTAAGTGTGCCAGACACGTCAGCCAGGAAATCTGGGGGGTGCGTGCGTCCGTACGTGTGTGTGTGTGCGTGCGCGCGCGTGAATGAATTTACCTGCGTGGCGTGTAAGTGACTCGATGTGTGCAGGGACGTGGTTGGAGAGCCGGTTGCCTGTGCAGGGCGTGCCAATGCTTGTGATCAGCGACAGCAGCTGAGTGGGGGTGACCCAAGAGCAGTCACGGCCCCCCCCAGGCGATTGCCCCATCCCTGCTTCATCCCTCTCCAATTACTCCTGGCAGATTGCCGATCAATGCTATCGATTCCCTTCCTAAAAAATGGATCTGGTTGCTGCCTCCCTTTCCAGTCCCAGCAGGGGGAGGAGGGAACTGCTGTGCAGGGCCCACACCCTGGTCTGAGCCACCCACTGTCCTGGGAGCTGGAGGGAACACGGCCCACCTGTTCCCCCAGCCTGCTAGGCACCGGCTGGGACGGACTGCAGTCCCACGGGACAGACTGTGCTCATGGTATCCCTGCTGGCACCACCAGACCAGCTTTGCAGACCCAAGGGGTTCACGATGCAGCTCCCCCTCCTGAATTTGTGGGAAGGAGTCTATAATTCGTCCCTCTGGAGGTTCCCCCGCCTCACCCCACTGACCATGTCTGCAATGGCGTCGTGCCAGCTGCTGTCCCTGCTTTTAGCATTCATGCACTATGGTCAGTCATGAGATCAGCCCCAGGGAAGCTTAAAAAGGCTGCCCCCCCCCCCCTGCAGGGCAGGGATGTGTGCTTGGTGTGAGCGGCTAGGGACCAAAGGGCACCCACAAAGGGTGGATGGGGGAAATCTCCCCCACGATGCAGGTGTCCGGTGGCCTGTGTGAGCAGAAAACACGGTGCCACCATGCAGAGCCGGGACACAAGGGTGGGATTGCTTATGGGGCAGGAGGGCGTTCGAGCCTCACTGGAATCTCCCTATGGAGATATCAGCTGAGAGATGGAGTAACCTCTGTGCAGACTCCTCGCCACTGTTCCCCTCCCCGGGCTCCATTGGTTTCCACTGGCAGACCTCACTCTGCAAACCTGCCAGCTTCTTGCTCTGCCCCAAAACCTACTGGCAAGCTGGGACCGGCAGGACGCCCCTGGAATCACCCTGGGTGGGTCCTTGGCAGAAGAAGGGGGTGGAAGGCATTTTATGCTGCCTCTTGTAGGCTCCATCTATTTCCATCCTCTCCCACAGAAGCCCATGGTCCCCCAAGGCTGAGCCAGGTGCGGAGTCACGGCTGGGGTCTGGGGAGAGCATGGGGCCAGATCTCCTTTTAGCCTGTCCCAGAGACTGGCTGAGGGGCTTTGGCTCTGGTGGATGGCTGCCATTTGCACAGCTTGGGTTTTGTTTCATCTGCTACAGACAACCCAGGAGTGTGGAACATCTGCAAAACGTGTAATAACCAACAAAGGGAGTTGGGGGACGGGGATCCCTCAGGGACTGGTTATGGGGTTCATCACTGGAACTCTGGGAAGGCCAGGATAGGGGGAATGTCAGATGGACTGCAGGAAATATCAGGCAAGTGTCTGATCCGTCTAGGCCGGCACTGCTTCCCCAGGGACAGCTTGCCGCCATGTTTTATTCATGGGAAGAATCCCGCCCTATGAATTCCAGACTCTGATCCTTGACGCGATTAGGGCTTGAAAACACGTTGCTTGTAAATCCCAGTGAATGTTCTTCAGCGGTTCTTTATTGGATGCAGGTTGCCGGATATTAGACTGCAGATAAGGGCCCCCTTTGAAACACATGGCACATCTTCACCCTGCGTCGGGAGGGGGGCGGATCTTGCCATCCCACCTGTGGCTTAGGGGCAGATGGGTGACAAGGGTGGCTGCCATCTTATCTCCCACTTGCCAGCACTTATTTGTCCTTAACTCACCTTTCTTCTCATGGTGAGATCAAAGGTACCCTTCCCACATATCCCCCCATCATCCACTCCACCTCTCTGGATCTACAGAGTCCATATCTTCTGGGGCTGGTCAGTTTTGCTCTGTCACCATCTCCTTTCTCTCTCTATCTCTCTCTCCTCTTTCAGCTCCCTGTCTGTCTCGCCTGTAATGGGAAAGCACAGAAATGAGGTAATTTACAAGGTAATTTATGAGTCAATGGGATCATCTGCTGCCTATAATCCTCACTGGCAATTGTGTGTAGTTTATTTTCTCAGAAGCAAGTGAAAAAAAAAAAGGGAAGATGAAGCACACCCATAGCCATGCGCGCTGTCGGCATTAACGTTATGGTACCAGAGAGAGGCCCTGGGCAAGATCAGAAACTGTTGTGCCAGGTACTGCATAGTCGCATAGTGAGAAACAGTCCCTGCCTCAAAGAGAATACAGGTTAAACAGCCAACACAAATCCAGGACAGGAGGGGAAGCGATCAATCTAAAGTCACTCACCAGGTCGGCATTGGGACCAGAATCCAAATCTCCTGATTCCCAACCCAGTGCACCATCTCAGGATGTGCTGGAAGCCCCAAGAATTAAAATGATGTGAGTAGAGGGTTTGGCTGAGTATTGGTCTGGGGCAAGGGTGTGGGGGGGGGGACTCAGCACCCAGGAACAGACTCAGCCAGAAGCTGGACACATGGACAGAAGCAGGAGAGAAGTAGACACTCCCAGCATGGTGCTGGCTGAGAGGCTTTGGACTATCAACTAGCTTCCATTGTTTGGCTCCTCCTGTGTTCAGGGAAACAGGACTTTGCACTGGCTTCGTAGAGACCCAGGATTGCATAGAAGGCAATGGATTCCATCCTCGATTCCCCCTGCCAGCTGGAATGAGTCACAAGACCCTGGATTTCTGTCTAGCTGCTTGGGCCACAGGGGCTAACAACCCACATACATGGCCAGATTGAGCTCCTTGTAGGTCCGAGGCCCTTCTGGTTTGTAGGCCTTTAGGTGGATGCATTTTTATGGCTGTATCGATTTCTATGGGTAGACGGGTGATCAAAATTATCTCAAAAAGTTCATCTCCGGTGTTAATTTCTTTCACTTTATGGGGAAAAAAAAATTGCCATTGACATGACCCTGACTCTTTGCGTATACACGGTGCCTACGCTGGCTATGTATCGATATTATTCAAGACGAGATCTTTGTTACAGTTTTTATCATACAAATTAAAAAAAAGGTCACAAATGTTTTCGTAGGCCCGAGCACAGTGCCCGTTGGATAATATGGCCCTGCCCACATATACACATGCCACAAACAATCAGGAGTCCCCAGGCTGCCCACCTAGACCCATGGCACTTGTTTCACCCCGATGATAATGAACAGCTGTGTAAGCGTTAAACGCACCGGTCACACCCTCCTCCACACCAGCTGTCCTCTTGGGTGATGGGTTCAATGCTTGGTTCTCCCACAGACCCCCTAGGGCGACGCCATGATTTCCACTCACCCTTTGCCTCCTCGCTGCTGGAAAAGCATCTGGGTTATCGAAAGCGGGTCAAAAATTGCCTGCACGTCGCCAGCTGGAGGACATTGACGTGAGCGACAGGGCTGGGATGGTCCTATCTGTGCCGTGCAAACCAGGGCGCATTGTCTAGCCGTGGGCACTTCCTGCCTCGCTCCAAACAGCCAATCAAACCCATAGTAAAGAGACGAAACCATCTCCCCTTCTCCAGCCCCCTTCTTGCTAAGACTGCAGTTGCCTGTTCACTGTGGGCAGGTTCATTCCAGTACTACTGGGGCATCTGAACCCTCTTCTGTGCCCCAGGCATCCCCGTAATAAGAAAAGCAATGAGCTAGGCATCCCAACTCCTTGAGAGGGCTCCCCCTGCCCTGAAACCCCATTGCTGCTTCATGTACCGACCACTCAAATCACCTCCCCAACTTTCAGCCCAGGAAACATCAGCTGAGATACTCACAGGGCTGAGGCGGGGCGGAGCGTGGGTTCCAACCTGCCTGGTGGATACAGCTTTGAAATATAATTTCCATTTACACCTGTTGTTACGCTCTCCTCATAAATGAAGACTGCCTCGTAAAGGCTGAGCGACGCTCCCCCGCCCCCCCGCTTGCTTTAATTGCAAACAGGGCAATCAGTCCGTGGGAGGGCAGATTTAGGGCAGGATTCCCGGCCTGGACAAAGCCCTTTGCACATGTAAAAGGAGCCACTTCTGCCTCCCCTTCAGGAGAGGGGGCTTGGGCAAGAGCTAACGCCCCAATCTCTGGTGTTGCAAGTGCCCGTCGGTGCTACAGAGAGACATCACAGCCCCATGTGGCCTTCCCCGGCCCATCAATGTCAATCCTTGAACGCCAGCTGAGTCGGGGGCCACCCCTGCCCCTCTACTTCTGCCACTGTTCCTCACTCCCACCTGCAGCCCACGCTGTCCCAATCCAGGGCTCCACATGCCTACCGCTCTGCTGGTACCCCTGAATCCGCACCCACAGCACCACTCCCCCCAAGCTCTGCCACCTCCTCCCTGGCCCTGTAGGGTTTCCATCCATTAGACCATATTCCCTCCATGGAGCATGCCAACCTTGAATTTCTCAAATCAGCTGGTGCCCAACCAACCTATGCAACGCCCTCATCTGACAGACAGGACCAAACGCCCCTGGCTCGGAAGCTTTGGAAGCAGTGAATCTTGATGAGAAAGTTTCCCTTCTAGGCTGTGCTCAGTGGCAGAGCAGGAGCTGGGAGGCCCCAGGGCCGGAATTCATGTCTTGGGCCTCCAAACTGGGCTGAGGCTGGGAGCCCTAGAACAGCAAAGACCAGGCCGGGCCAGCCAAGGAGGTGCTATCACAGGTACGGAAGGAGCCAGTTGGACAAGGGAACTCCACCATGGCTGGAAGTTCACCATGCCACCAAGGGAGAATTTAGAGGGAGCCAATTAGCTCCTCGCCAACTATATATATTTCCAAAAGGTCAAATAAAATCCACAGGCCATGAATAAATCTCTCCGAGCAGCCTGTGTACAATAATAACCCTCCTGATGCTACAGTTTCCAGACTGCCAGCCAAATTCAGTCTTTGGAGGATTTATGTAACAATGACAACCGCACTTTGCATTTATATAACGCCTTTTGCCCGAGGATTTCCAGGCACGATAACAACCGATGGCTTTGTCCACACGGCAGCCTTGACAGCAGAACTTACATTGCTCAGGGGTGTGAAAAAGCCATCCCCCAAGTGACACATGTTACATCGACGTAAGCACGTGTGTGCACAGCTCTGGCAGTAACAGCTTCTGCCATGCATGGAGGTGGTTTTATTACACGGACGAGAGAGCTCCCGCCCATCAGCACCTGCAGCCATGCAGCTATATCGGCACACTGTATGTACAGGCGTGGAATGCAAGGGTAGAACATAGCAGCTGTTAAACAGCCACAATGCAGCGCTGCACAGGAATCATTCATCCAGGAAATCAAGTTCCAAAGGGGTGGCCGTGTTAGTCTATTGCAGAAAAACAAAGAGAGTCCTGGGGCACTTTTAAAGACTAACAGGACTCTTTGTTTTTCATCCAGGAAAGGCAGCTACCTCTGGGGAAGGGCGCAGGTGCTGTTTGAAAGCCACACGGTGATGGGGCGTAAGAGTCGCTCACTCAGGGCAGGTCCATGCTACAAACGTGCATTGGTGCAGCTGTAGTGCCTCCGGATACTCCGCCTTCACAAGAGGTGGTGGCTACATCAGGAAGAAAAGCTCTCCTGAAGACATAGGGCTAGCTACATTGAGGGGGTTAAATATGTAGTATAGATCTGGCTTCCGTATTGTAATGCCACCGCTGCTGGGGAACAATGTGGCAGCTGTTTAACAGCCACACAGTAGTTCTGCATAGGGGCCATTCACCCACCACAAATGCAGCCACCTCTGGGTGGAACGTGGCAGCCGTTTAACTGCCGTCGAGCGCTGCAGTTTTAGGAGAAGGTGCAAAGAACAGTTCATCCAGTTGAAATAATGAGGAATTTAGGTTGACGGACTGTAATCCACCTCATTGGAGTCGGGCCAGGATGCTGATGGTAACAACTCTGCCCTGGCAAAAGGGCAGTGGGCTGTGTTGCACATCCCAGCACCACGCTGCGGTATCTGTTCAGCAATGACTCAGGGAGAAGAGCTCAGCACAGGGTCACCGACCCAGTTCCCTGCTGCAGCTGGTTTTTCCTTGGACACCTCGCATTCTGTCACACACGCCCACCATTTGCAAAGGGTTCATTTCCTAATAGCTCAGCCTGAGAGAGCCTGTGAAGCATCCAGCAGGCTGGTCCCCCCAGATTGACTTGCACCCGGTGGCAGTCCCTGCCCATGGCCGGTAGGGGGAGCTGTGTGCGTTCCCACGGTCAGGCCCCAGCACCTTAATCCAAATTAAGGAGGAAATTGGTCTAAATTCCCCACCCAGGCAGAGCTGGGGGGATCTGATAGCTTTCTTCCACCTAGGCAGGGTCTCATGGCTGAGTGGGAGATGCAGGCAGGGGCCAGGCATGGGGGAAAAGAGGAACCAGATCGAGAATTGCAAAGGAAACCAGCCAGAGGAGGAGGTGAGAAAATCCTGCCTGAATCCCTCCCACAGCCTTGTCCTGCTCCCAGGAGGGACACCTTCCTAATGCCTGTGGGGTCTCTGAGTGAACCCAGCAGGGATGGGGCCATTCCAGGTGGTTCCCACAGCTGCATGCTTCCCCTCCTTATTTATAACAGCAGAGACAGGGCCATCCTTTGCCACAAATCCTGACTGAGTGGTTCCTCTGTTCTGTGTTTGTACAGCACCTCACGCAGTAGGGCTCTGACCTATGACTGCGGTTGCCAGACACAACCCCAATGCAGACAAATAATAATTGTGGGGAACAAGAGTCAGATACTTCTTGGAGGAATCAGGGACAGACATGAGTAATTTAGGGCTCAGTGGGCAAAAAGTTTCACAGGCTGGATAAAAACTGGGACAGCCAGACCCTCCCAATCTGAGCCCCCCTTTAGAAGGAGGAATGTTTTATTTGGACTGGGAGCTCTGCAGGGAAGGACTCAACTGTCTGCTCTGTGTTTGTGCAACATCTAGCACGGTGGGGCCGTGATCCCAGATTGGGACTTCTGGGCACCGTCCCAATAATAATTTTCAGGAGCCTGCTGATGTGCAGCAGGGAATCACCCTGAGCTGAGATTCAGGGGAGGGAGGACTTAGGCAGTGTCTCACCCAGCGAGCAGCCCAGAGATCAGCAAAGAAAGATGAAAGAAAGAGGCCCAAAGCAAGAGACAGAGGCACCTTGCAGAACATGGTGGTTGCCAGCGTGGATTCCAGGGTAGGACACCGTGGCAATGTCTCCAAACCTTTGCTTGCTGGAGACAGAGGTCGGGGCATGCCCTGCAGGTCGTACGGTGGAGCCCAGCAACTGAGGATGGGGAGGAAATGGCGGAAGAAGGGGGATGGCAGGAAAAGGTGAGTCACCGGAGCAGGGCGCTTTCTGCAGGCCCCTTTGAGCACAGCATTCCTGGAAGCCCAGGCACGGAAATGTCTTTGGAAAGAATGTGAGGTGCTTCCTAACCAGAGCTGACCTTGTGCTTCGGCTGGCTGCTCATTGCTGCATGAGAGGGACACAGCCAAGCTGGCCGCCAGGAAAGTGAGAAACTGACCCTGAAATGGTGCTGGTCCAGCTCATCATTTCCTCCAGGGCGTCCTGTTTCATCTGAGCAATCTGCGTTACGATCACTCCTTCCAGTCAAAGAGCTTGAAGGCCTTTGCCAGTGTGCGTTAGCCCGGCCTCGCAACAGCCCTCCTGTGGCACCTCTTGGCCTGCTGCTGAAATGCAGCCACCTCTGGAGTGCGGCAGCCGTTCAACAGCCACACGACGATGCTAAAGGACCAGGAAGTGCAGAATGCTCCAATTTAGACAGCTGTGACCGAGACAAGGATCTGGGGGAGGCAGGATGGCTTTGCCTGAGTAGGAATTTGGCCCAGCCATAGGCCAAATGAGAACCTCCCTAGGTCAATGGTTTTCAAACTTTTTTTCTTGGGGCCCAGTTGAAAAAAAGAATTTATGCTTGGGACCCAACAATTCCATCTTTGAGCAATGCGCTCTAGTCTCTCAGTGGCAGCAGCAGGCACTGCAACTCAGTCCTGGGTCCCGACCCCAAGTTTGAAAACCACTGCCTTAGGCTACAATTTTCGGGACTGTGCGCAGCTGGGACCTTACTTTTACGTCTGGTCCCAGCTATGAAACTTCCAGCAGCCCAGCGCCCCCTAGCACCACACTGGGGGCATTGGCTTACTGCTGACGGGAGAGTGAAATCAGCGCTGGCTCTCTGCAGAGGAACAGATTTCCCCCCAGACAGACGTTGCCCTATCCCTCACTGCTCCATTTGGAGAGGACTCCCAATTGCGCCGGGCAGGGAATGCCAGCTGGGGGAACTCCCTTGTCATGACTGAGACGGGGAAGAAGCAAGGCGATTGCCATTTTGGGGAGAGAGAAGCACCAGAAAGAGTGCCCATTGATGGGGTGCAGCATTCCCCCAGCCGGTGTCCTCCCTGCCTGCTGAGTCCTGGTCACACTCAGGGTGCAGACAGAGAAGGAGGCAGCCGGGAGCCGTGTTGGTGACTCTTCTCTCACAGATGCAGGAGACAGAGGCAGAGGAATGTTAGCCTGGAGACAGAGAGGGGAGGCATGTTATTTTCAGGTGTAAGAGGGGGATTTAAGAGGAACAGAGAATGCAAGACTATCTATTTGTATTACAGTTGTGGCATCCAGTGACCACTTAGCACTTAAGGTGCTTGGAAGAGACCTGATTTATTCCATCTTCCGTTCCAACTGGCTGTACATAACAGTAGCTCCACGGTGCTCTGCCCAGACTCTGGGGCAGGGAAGCTCAGCCCTTAAAGGACACAGCAGTACCCCTGACAGAGATAAGGACCTTATTGAAAAGGCAACTCCTGCCCGAAAAGCTTGCAGCCCTAAATGGCCAGGACGGACAAAGGGTATGAAGGGAAACTGAGGCACAGCAGTTGCCTGTGATCTTCCAGCAGGTTGGTGGCAGAACTAGGAATAGAGCCTTCGTCTCCTGCATCCCAGCTCTGGGTGGGAAGAAAATGAGCACCTCCCTGCATGGCGGGGGAAGCCACGCTGGTGTAAGCAGCCCAAGGTGGCTCAAGGGTAAAATAATGAAAGGTCATTCTTGAACCAGAGAACATAAAAAATTAATTTTCTGCCAGGTGGTTTTTAGGGATTTGATGCAGGCGGCGTCTGACAAGGCTAGACCCTCCCGTTCCCTGGCCTGAGGCTGGGTGATATGATATATGAATCTTTGTACTAAGCCAGGTGGATCCTGGAGGCCTTCCAGGAACACCCTCTCACATCAGAGCTGCCCTGACCCCCCAAAAGCAGTGCTAGGGGGTGCTGGAGGCCAGACATGCCTTTTTCAATGTCCCGCTCGCTAATGGCCACTGAAAATCCCAGGACACTTTCGGGGAGAGTCTGCAGGTAGTCCTGGGGTCTGAGTCAAAACCGACCACTCTCTGAGGGTCCTGAGTGGCTCTGGAGGACACCCTCCTGTCCTGACTCTGAGCAGCACCCCGATAATATGGGATGCAATTTGTCAAAGAAGAGCAGGTTTGACCCTGATGGATGGTCCTGTGGCGAAATCCCCGATCCAAAGATTGTGTAGCCGTGCGAATAAAGGTCTTCCCCCCCACACACTTATCTTCCGCAAGGGGGTGGAGTTCAAACCACTGGCCTCCAGCTGGAGACAGATTAAACTAGATACTAATAATATTTAGCATTCTTCTAGCGCTTTATATGTGCAAAGCACTGTAGAGATATTAACTAATTAATCCACCCAACACCCCTGGGGCTGGGAAGCAGTATCGTCAACTGTTTCAGCTATTGGTGTATAGGGGTCCTCAGCTATATGGGGTCAGATCCCAGGGACTGGCTGAACTGGGCCCACTGAGCTGATGTTGTTCTGCTCTGGTTATTCCTTGTCTCCTACAGACTGCGGGAAAGCCCTGCGCTCTGTTGGAATTGGCCGTGGTGCACATGCCAGTCCCTGGCTGACTGTATGAACTGTTTCTGAGTTTGCAAATCAGCAACGATATTTACATTTGGTCATATGCTTTCAGCTGGTGCAAGCTCCATCCACAGTAACAGCAAGGAGAGGAATAAATGTATGGAATAGATCTAGGACAAATAGGGGGTATTCTAATGCAGGTGTGATATCTAAGGTGGCCTATCATTTGCCATGGTAAGATCCTGTTTTCAGCTGTGTACAGCTTGGCCAGACTTCACCTCTTCAAGCTGAACTTTTCCATGGGAATAAAACAGACAAGGAGTCCTGCGGCACTTTTAAAGACTAACAAATTTATTTATCGCATGAGCTTTCGTGGGAGAAAATCCCACTTCATCAGATGCTTGAAAACAGAAAACTTGAAAAAAAAGGTGCATTTTCAGGCGTCTGATTTCTCCCACGAAAGCTCATGCAATAAATAAATTTGTTAGTCTTTAAAAGTGCCACCGAACTCCTTGTTTGTTTTGCTGAACCAGACAAATGTCTTCTACCTCTCTGGAATTTGTGTCCCTGGAGGCCTGCCTTCCCCTGATTGTTAGACTGATTTTTGGGAAGTTGCAGCTAAAACTGGTCAGCTATTTCTAAAAAGGTTAGCCCAGGGGTTATCAAACTTTTTTTTTTGCTGGGATCCCCTTTGAGAATATTTCAGGTTGTGATGACTCCCTCTCCCAAAGTGATGACCTTGCCAGGGCAGGCCACCCTTCCCAGGATGTGTGGGGGCTGAAAGCTCATGACCCCCTGTAATAACCACAGGACCCCCCAGTTTGAGAATCCATGGTTTAGGGTTCTTTTCCCATGTTAAGAACGATTTTATGAGATGCTCTAGCGCCTCTGTGCTTTGGAGCAGGGATCTGAAATTTGGCAAGAAAGTCACCCTGCCCTCAAGATGTGTCTTTTGCTGTCCCCGGGAAAAGCCACCCAAATCTGGCCCAGTTACGTCTTTGAAAAGTCTTTATTTGCACGTGCTCAGAGCGTTTGAGTTTGGCAGCTAAATTCTCCAAAGACTCCGTCTACACTGAGCATGCTCTGCTCCCATGCAGCTCCTCTGCATCTGTGCCATCCCTAGAGAGTGGCTGAGCGTTCTCCATCTGGGGTTGCAGGAGCCGAGCCGGATTCTTCCTGCTGACTTTCAGAGACTGCTGTGTGTTCCTGTGTTGCCAGTGGGGACACTGTCTCTCCTGTGTGCTCAGCGACCCGGCCATACTGGCATCCAGCAGTGGGGGAGAAGGAATCCACCTGACTCAAAGGCAGAGGGGTGAGGAACCGGGTGGCGGAGGCAGAAGACCCAAAGTGGGAATAGGCGCAAGAGGGAGCAAGGGACAGTGATGATGAAGAAGGGCCTGTAACATGGAGGGAGGGAGGATAGAAGGAGGGAGCAGAAAGTGGGGACCCAGCAGATGCCAAGAAGGAATAACAGCAGGAGGCCTGGAGCAGGAGCTGGGGAAGGGGTGGGGGTTAGGAGTGGAAGGGAATTGGGAAAAATGGGACAGATGGGGCCATAAAAGTTAACTTCACTAGAACAGGGAATGAACCCAGGAATCTTGAATCTCAACATTCCTCTGCTGTCAGCAAGCAGCTGGGAAACCTACTGGCAAAGTGTGTTTCAGCCCACTGGCCTTCACAGAGGATGATGATATACTGCTGTGTATCAAGTCCTCCAGGAGCTGAGGCCGAGGTCTGTTGGTGGATCCAAAGTTCCAGCCCTGCTGATGATCATGATGAAATCGCTCTTTTTTAGTTTGCTTGTTTGGAAACTAGGAAATTAACCACACACACAGAGAGAGAGAGACAGAGCTGGATTATTAAGGTTGCAGAATTGAGCACTTAACAGTTAGGAAATGCCAGAATTCGCGTTGCCCACTCAAGCTTAATTCAGCCCTCTTGGATGTGTGCCGAAATGATCCACTCTTTAATTACATGATCACAAAGAATGTTTTCCATAGGCCCTCCATCTCATTCAGTGCACGGACTGGCCCTACTCCGGGGATGAATCAGGGCCGTGAACTGAAGCTGTGGTCTGTAGGAGCCCTGAGTCATTTTTGCAGAAGTTGGAAGGTGGGCAGTGAACAAGGCAGGGCACCGCAGGAAGGGAAAAACCACTGCAAGCCATCTGGGAGAACTGGATCCCATCCCTGCCTGCCACAGAGTTCCTGTGCAATGCTGGGCAAGTCTCTTCAACCAAAATGTTCACAGCGGCCATTGTATTCTTCATTTTCCGAGGACCCAACTTGAGACAGTCTGGGTCTGATTTGCAGAAGTGCTGAGTACTCACAATTGTCACTGCGGCCCATGGGCACAGTGCTCTGAATAATGAAGAGCTATAAAAATGCTCAAGGTTTTGCAAAAGGCCCTAGGCTTGTCAAATTGGGCATCCAAAATTTCTCAGCACTTTTGGCTTTAATGGTTCAGTTTCCCATGTGTAAAATGGGGATAATAATATGACCTCACCACTCCAGGGTGTTACAAAGATAAATTAATTAATGTCTGTAATGGACTAAGCGCCTCCAATGAGAGCGGCAGGGAAAAAAATCTACCCGGAAATTAATATTTCTGTATTTGGTGCCGGGTTTGGCTGCTGGGCAGTAAATAATGCCTGGGGCCACACGCATGAGGACAAAAAGAGATATTGAAGAGCTGTCTGTTTAGTGAGCACCGGCCATTCCGAGTACTGAAGGAGGATCTGGTGAAAAAAATAGCAGGTGTAATTAAAGGCCGTCATGAATGTGTATGCACCAGGCAGCTGAATTAAGGGTGCAAATGCAGTCATGATTGTGGCATTTCCTGACATCTGAAGTGCCTGAATTTGCAACCTTAACAGCCTTTGTATGTTGGTTGCTGTATCTCATCGCCATATTCATTGAATAAGAAAGACAGGTAATAGACTCGGGTCAGGGTTTCTCTGCTCTGTTCTGGTGAAGTGCCTCACACGGTGGGCCTGTGCATGACTGGAGCTGTGGCCGTACAAACGGTAACGCCTGCCTTGGGTGTGGAGGGTTGTATGGAGGGGCCGTAGGCACATCCCGTGTGGCACCTCATTGCTGCTTGGTTGGCCTTGTCAGACCCTGTGGGCTCCTGGGGGCACGAAATGGCTGGCGTGGATTTGGACAGCCCCCAGCCGGGTGTTGGTGGGGACTCCTTGGAGGTGCTCCAGTCTGGACGGTAAATAAAATCATCTCATCTCTCCGAAGAACACCAGCGCCTAGCTGCAGTGTAGATCCCTGCCCAGTGACAAACTGCTAGCTGCTTGCCTGCAGAGTCTGAGACAGTCCCCGCCCCGAAGGCCTCACAGTCCAAGGGAACGGACAAAGGACGCCTCAGCCTCCTCGCCCAACCGGGGAAACTGAGGCACAGAGTGGGGCAGTGCCCCATGGGCGTGTGGGAAGTGGAGACCTTGCAGCTGGACTGAAAAAACAACCGGCCCACTTGCTTGGCCGGCCAGGAACAAGCCCCTCGCGGCTTAAACCCCTCCCCTCCTCGGAGCCCAAGCCCCAGGTCGGGTCCCGGCGCGATCCAGCTCCAGCGAGGAGCGGCGGAATCCAGCCCTGCTCTTGCCTAGAGCCCGCCGGGCTGGGTGCAGGCTGGAGCTGCGGCGGCGGGCGAGGCAATGTGTGAGCTCCAGATAACGCAGCAGCCAGCCGGAGCCAGCGCAGAGAGACAGAGCCGGGAGAGAGGGGGGCGAGCCTGCAGACCCCCCCACCCCACCCCAGCGCAGGGGATCGCAGCCTGACAAAGGCAGCCGGGAGGGGTGGGGGGAGGTAGCAGCTCCCTCGCGTCCAGCTAGCCAGGCCCCCCACCCCTCTCGCCTTGCAGCAGCTGTTCCCAGCGGGGAGGGCTGGGGGTGGGGGGGCCTGGCCAGGAGAAGAAGGTGCTGGCGGGGAGCTGCGGGCATTGCACCGGCTGTCTGGCTGGCTCCCCCTGCCCGCGCTGTGCGCTCTGCGCCCGGGCTGGATGCGGGCAGGGATGCCGGGCTAGTGCGCGGCAGGGACAGGTGGGAGCGAAGACGCCGGGACTCGCCCGCTGCGAACAGCCCCAGCCTGGCTCCGGGGGCCCCGGCCCGCGAGGTAAGGACGCCGGGCGCTGCTGGGGGGCGGGCGGGCATCGCCCCGGGGGCTTTTCGCTTGGCTGGGGGCCGATTTCCCCCCGAGGGGGGCTCTGTCTTTGTCTCGTCGTTCCCCAGCCGGGGGGGGAGCAGCTTTGGCCCCCGCCCCTCGGTCCAATACAGGAGGGACCTTGAGAGGACCGCGGGCTTCATCCGCCCCCCCCCCCTGCGGGTGGTAGGTCAGGCAGGAGCTGGGGGGCTGACCTGGCTCTGGGTCAGCGGGGCGATGGCTGGGGGCTGTTGGGGCTGGTTTCGTGGTAACGGGTGCGGGGACCTGCCCTTCACTTGGGTCCAGGCGGCAGCGAACCGGTCTGGGGTGGAGCAAGGCGCAGAGCCGGGCTAGGAACCGGGCCCAGGGAGCAGCATCTAGCCCGCGGGGGTGGGGAGGCGACTGGCTCTGGTGGAGGGATGCAGAGCCCTGGGGGGGGGGGCAGAAAGGTGAGGCTGCCCCCACCCCGGACAGCAGGGACAGGGCGGCTCCCGCCAGGACTCTACGGTGAGGGGCGAGAGGCTCCGATTCCCTACCCTCTGGGGGCTCCCCCTCTGCCTTCGGTTGCTGGGTGCCCCCTGGTCCCCTGCAGCAGCATGGCCGGGGTCTGTCCGCTGTGTGCCCAGGTTTCTGGCGGTACTTTTGGTGCATATAAGCGGTGGCAGGAAAGGAGCAAAGAGAAAGACGCCGGAGGAGTTTAATGCTTATAAACCAGGGGTCCAGGCCCTGGGATTCACTGGGGCGGGCGCGGAGGAAGGGGAGCCCTGGCTGGGTGGCAGTCCGCTGGGCACTTGGTGGGCCTGTGCTGGGCAGAAACCATGCTCCTCCCCCAGCGCTAGCCCTGCTAAATAGAGCCCACCTGCCCTCCTGCTGCTGGTGGAGGGCCTGATCCTGCAGGGTGCTGGGCAGGAACTCTGAGAGTCTTCATTGCTCAGCGCAGGATTGAGCCCTCTGAGGTCCTTCTGGCCTGACGTCTGTGCTGAGATTGAGCCCATCCTTAGCAGGGTCGAGGCGGCTTTGGGGACAGTCACCCTCAGGTGGGCAGGGACCTCACATACTCGGCCTCCTGAGCTCCCAGGTAGGGGCAATCCAGAAACAGCCAGGGGCTCTGGAGCCACTCCTGACATTGGAGCAACAGGGCCTATTGGCCCTTCCACCCTCCAGTCTGGGACTTTCCCGGAGCACGGCGGCTGTGCCATCAGTGGGATTTTCTGTCTCCTTTTCAGTTGCTCAGGGAGGAAGAGCACTTGGCTTGGGGATGGGGACGCCGGGCAGGCCATCCGGCACTCTTTCCCGGGGCAGTCAAGCCTGGCCTGGAGCAAAGAGGCAGTGCTCGTCCCCATCAGCACTTAGCATAGGGTCCTCTCCAGAGTCCCACAGAGCCCTGAGCAGCACGGCTCAGTGGGTCAATGTAGCACTCCCATGGAGAAAACCTAGTTCTGTTCCCAGCTCTGTCAGTGATTTGACCATATCATGGCCTTTCTCTGCACCTCAGTCTGCTTGTCTGTAGAATGGGGCCATTTGTGTAACGGTGCCACTGAGAGGTCTCTGCTGAGATCAGGCCCTTGTGCTGCACAAATGACAGTCCCTGCATTGCACAGGTGAGCATGCAGTTTAAATAGACAAGGCACAAGGAGGGGAAACTGAGGCACAGCCCAAGGTCACACAGCAGAGAGTCCAGGTCTCTTGAGCCCTCACCCCATGGGCTCTCCACTAGCTCTCGCTGCCTCTTTTTACCCAGCTGCTAAAGATAGCAAAGCACCTTGAAATTGCTCTTCTCCGGGTGCTTTTCATCTAGCCAAGTGTTACTAACGCATGATGAATAACGGCGCTTGGGAAGGACGAAAAATTCTGTAAGAACAAAACTTTTCTGATCTGCGTCACTAATAAGAGCTCGGCAGAGAGCTACAGAGACGAGATCAAACAAACAAAGGCTCAGCCTGGCCTTTTGTGCTGGACTTTTCCCCTTCTCTTCATCCAGCTAGTCAGCTTATGGTCAGTTTCACTTTCTAGGCCAGACTCTTCTGCTGGGGGAAATGGAGTTTAATGGCAATCTGCTGAGACGCTGGCTGGCTTTGAGTGTTTACACTGTAGCTTGCCACACCAGCACCCATTGTCCAGTTCACCTCGGATTCCTCCCCTGCGGTGTTGGGAACTACCTATGCTGTACGGCGGATGCAGGAATCCAAGACCCATTTTTCACTGGAATGATCCCAGGAATAAATATTGTTAATGCTGATAAAATACGTGCCATGTAAACCTGTCTCTCACACCCCTTGGCCCCAGTCTCCCCAGCCCCTAGTATTTTAATCTAAATTTAGGGCATGAATTACATGACAGTAGAGGGCAGACTTTGAACCTAGCCTAGCATCTGGCAGCTCCCTTGATGACGATGCTATCCCTTCACCCGCCGCACCGAGGCAGTGGGAGGGGGGCACTTGGACATTGTTTTGGGTTTTTTCTTGGTGCTTTTAATTTGAAATTAGGCAGGGCTGAGTTTGTGCATGGATGGGGCCCAATCCTGTCAGGTTCCATTTGAAGCTGGTGAGGGGGCACAGGATCAGGCCCTTCTTTTGTCGCGTGTACTGTGTGGGGCATGAGTGATGCAGAGCCGGGCAGATGTGATGGAGCCACATGGAGGCTCTTGACCTCCATTGGAGCTGGACCCACAGCCTGTCCCGCCCCCAGGTTCCCGCCATTACTGCCTTCCAGGTTGGTAGGGTGCCACTCTCTGGAACAGCTGAACCTCGAGCTCTGTTGTCACCCCTGCCCAGGTTCAATGGATCAAGGGGTCAGAGCCTGGGGGCTCCCAAGCTGTCTTATCTGCTGATCTGAATTCTGTATCTGCATCTTGCAGGTGGCATTTGGGCAGTGGCCTGTTGTGTGCTCGGGGGGGGGGGGGGGCGAAGGCTGCACCATGGGAAGGTTGCCTTGGAACAAAAAGGATGGAATTGCTGGGTGTGGGAGAAGAGAGGGAAGGCAGGGAAATTATGGAAAGGAGGAAATACAGGGGAATGTTTTAGGGGCATCCTGCATTGGGAGGAGTATTCATTGATGTGCTGTGGAGAACGGGAGAATTGCGGGTGTTTGTAGCAGTTTGGGCTTGGGAACATATGGGATAAACTCCCTCATTCCTGTCCCCCTCTGTCCCTGCAAAGGCTGCATTTTACCGGGGGCAGCTGGGAAACTTTGCCCTCTCTCGGAGCCCTGAGGGTACCAGCTCTCAGCCAAGCAGCTGTTTTCAAGCTTGGATGCCGTGGCAACAGGCGCCGTGGAACCCACCTTGGATGGATCGGATTGGCTTTGTGCCCGTTCTGTTACCAGGATCTGTCCCAGGTCTGAGGTCAGTTGCTTTTGGAGAGCAGGCCATTGGCACGTTGATAGCCCACTGCGGTTTGGGCTTGGTCCTTACCAGCAATGTTTGCAGACTGGCCACATGGCTTCCTTTGTCCCTGCAGCTTTCCTGGCCATTTGGAAAAGTCACTGTGTGGATCTTATTTATTTATTTTTCTATGGCGTTTTCAGACACATTTTTCACTAACTCTGGCCATAAAGAAGCCGGCTGCTTTGCAGGAACCCAGCCGCAAGTGCTGGAAGCTAAGCTCCCAGCAGTTCAAGGAGCTGGCACCCAACCTGGCTTGTTTATTGACATTGCTCCTGAGCCAGACTAACCAGGGATGCTCATCTCTGAGCAGGGTGCCGCTGAATGGCGCTGACCTGGGGCAGTCTCAAAATTCAGTTTCCTACTGTTGGGCAGGAGGATTCAACTCCCCTGCAAGCCATCAGCAGTCCCCGTTGGGTCCCTAGTGATCAATACATGCCTCCTGCTTCCCCCTTCACATTAGGATGGTCAGTCCTGGAGGGGGATGTTCAAGGAATGTGACCTGGAATGTGGGCAACAAACGGCCCATTCTTACTGACTGTGAGATTTGCTGCCACCAGGAAACACCCAGTAAGGCTCTGTCACCCTCTAGAGGTGGATTGGGGAATGAAGTGAAGCCGGGATTGCCGTGGGAGCTGAGGTCCTGTGGGTCTTGCTTGGAGGGGCCGGCCTCTGCGACTAGCATGATGAATATTTTTGTTAATGAAATAACGAAGATCTCTCCCCACCTTCCCTGATTTGGCCACTTTGTTCCTTTCGTGGTTCTCGGGTTTGTGTGTGTGTGTGAGTTGCGTGCAGGAAAAGGGAGCGGATGGGGGCTCTCGAACATGCGGCGTTTCCAGGTTTTTCGGCCAGACGCAGAAGAGGAGCTGGGGGACCTGAGCGTGAGGCTTTCCTTCAAAAGCGGGGGCTGGGTTCTCAGAGAAACCCAAGACATTTCCCAGTGGTCCTACTTGGAGGCTGTTGAATTTTGTTGTCCGCGTCCCCTCTCCCCACACATACCCTTAGTCTGTCTCTATCCTCCCCACATACCCTGCTATCTAATCTAGCATGTGGCTATCTCCTCTATTGGCTAGCCCTGCATGACTGAGCTGGTGCGGAGAGGTGCCCACCTGTTATGGTACAGTGACCTCCTCTCTTTGGAAGGGGAAGGGAGGGGGGGCGCACTGCTTTGCTCCCAGGGCCGCTGTTCAGCAAGAGGCTGTGATCTGGCTATATGGGCTGGGGAGCACAAAGAGGGGAGAACTGCTAGGGCTTCCCCTGCCCCTGTGCTTGTTGGCTTGAGGAGCACCTAGCTGTACCCCACTTTGCTTAGGGGAGTGGGTGGAGAACCAAGGTGAGCCTGTTTTTCAAAGGCACAGCCAGATCCGTGCTCCTCCTGGGCGCCCATGGGAGAATTACGCTCTCTACCTTGGACCAGGGCCCGACCCTGCAAGCCAGGGCCTTGCTGAAGAGACTGGCTCGGTTTGAGCGCGGAAGGGATTTTGGATTTTCAAGGCCTGGCTGTTTCAACTCCAAGAAGCGGATTCCCGGGAGGCTTGGGGATCCGTGCCAGGAGCTGCTGGGGGTCTGATTGCCTTGTCCAGAGCCCACAGGAGCTGTGTCTCATACATTAGAAGGTCTTTCTTCCTCCACTCTCGCCACCTGAAGCCAGGATCCCACATCAGCCTGCAGCTGCTTGTAAATATCTTTTCATTCCATGCTGTCCTTCAGATAAACAACGGGAAATTAATGAATTAAAGCCCTGAGCAAGTAAATCAGCGTGGCTCAAATCTCCCGCAGGTGGGCAGGCAGTTCAGAAGCAGGGTTGGTAGGTTGCATATGTTGGGCTGTTGTACAGGGACAAAGGTGCGTGGTGTTTTATTGTGGGACAGGATTCGTGTCTAATACCTAACAATGGCAGACGGATGCTTTCCTGGCCCAGCTGGTGGGCGCACAGCGCAATCTATTTTAATGTGGTGAGGGGCAGTTTATTACAAGTAGTAAATGTTCATCTGACGGGAGTGACGAAACACCCCTATTATGCTAGGTGCTGTACAGACACAGAAGGGGAGGGGAAAGGTCATAATCCAAGGCCCCTGGTTAGGACAGCACTTAATCCCCCTTAATTCCCAGAGGATTGAAATCAATGGCATATCATAGATTTTTCAAGCCAGAAGGGACCGTTATTTGGATTTGGTCTGAGCCTCCTGAGTTCACACAGGCCAGATAACATCGCCTAGCGATTGGTGCATCGGGCAAGCCCATAACTTTGGGCTGAGCTGGTGTTTCTCTTTTTGGAAAGCACTCGAGGCTGGATGGAAAGCCCTCAAGTGATGGAGAATCTGCCACATCCTTAAAGTTTATACTTCTCTACTTAAGTGCTGCCCTGAATCAGCGCCTGAAAGAAAGCTACCGGCCGTCGTGTAAATCAATGGGGCCCTGTTGAGGTTAATGGAGCTCCGTCCATTTATGCCAGCCGAGGTGCTGACCCTAGGAGACTTATGAGAGCGGCACTTGCGGGGAGCCAGATTTACCGAGGAGCGAATAAAGAATTGCTGTCTGAGTGCTAAATTCTCTGATATTACTTGGCTTACTGTTATCAGATAGCCTTGCGGTCTTTGTAATTAATGATACCAGTGAATATAAAGTTTGATTTCGCAATCGCTTGATGTGCATGTATAGACAGTAGGGAGGGACAGAACTAGATTAGTTCAGTGCCTTTTCCAGACCGGGACAGGATCTTTGCGAATCTTTTTATGAGGACTAGTTTAAGAGGAATATTTTTGACCCGACCTCTAATGTTTGCACTTACATTTTATGCATGCGGTTATCCGCACGAACAAAAAGTGGTGCTCACGGAGGGGTATCTGTGCAACCTGATGGAGCAGCTGTACATCTAGGAACATAATGTGCTCCGGGGTGAAAATTTATCTCAAGGCCTAGATTCTATGGGAGTTCAGAACCGAAAGACCTTTGAGCTTGGAGGCTTATGTTTTTACAGAAACGCGGGTGGGTGGGGCAGAGTACAAACACCAACACCAACTTATGCTTGTGACATTACTGCTGAGGGAGGAAGGGTGAGCTAATGGATGAGGCACTGGACTCGGTTCCAAGTTTGTTTGCAAACCCCCCTGTGTGACGACAGGCAAATCCCTGGCGGTGGAATTCTGTATTTATAGAAGTCAGTGGGAATTTTGCCACTTATTTCACTGAAGCTAAGATGACGCCCTTGGTCTCTCTGTGCCCCATCTATAAAGTAGAAATTATGACCCTTCCTTTCTCCCACCCTTTGTACTCACTTCAAAGCAGGGCCTGTCTCACACTCTGTGCATGTACAGGGCCTACGCAGTAGGGCTCTGATTTTGGTTGTGGTCTATGCATGTTACTAATAATTGCAAATCTTTGAAGTCTGGAAAGGGAAAAGTAACACAGCATCCTCAGTTTAGTCACTCTGCTTCTCCTGCCTCTTCCATAGCATACGGCAAGCATTCATCAACATAAACACTAGTAAAGAAATGCAAGAAAGAAAAAGACTACATATGTGCAGGATTGCCGAGCGAGCTCATTTCCTGACTAAGGAGTATTTGACAGAGTTTTTGTAATTTAATTTCCCTAGTTGTTTAGTTTGGTTTTTTTTCAATGACACAGAGGAAGGGAAAGAAAAGAAAGGAAGAAGTATATGATGGGGGTGTGGCTTGCTGAACACTTCCTTCCACTGGGTAAAACTTACTCCAAAAGAAAAGCTCCTGAAATCACTGGATCTGCTCATGGCATAAGGCACCACTGGGCATGAATGAGGGGGCAGAATCGGGCCCAGGTGTTGTACTTCTGGGCCAAATTTTGCCAGCCTTCCTCACAGTGAATAGCACCTTATTCCATGTGTTGCCCACTCGATCTCTGTAAGATTCTCCATGGAGAATCAGGGGGGTAGATCTTTTCATTCCTAGGTGTTGGCAGAGCGGATTAGGCCTCAGGTCCATCCAGCCCATTTTTAGCCAATAACCGATGCTTTGGAGGAAGGTGTCCAAACACACACACACCCCCACTCCCAGTAGAGGAAGTGAAATAATATGACATTCCGTCTCCCATATCCACACAATCACTAGATCCCATCTTAATCCCCAGTGGCTAGAAATCAGCTTAAACCCTGACACCTGATATCCCTTCTGAAACACTCATTGGCACGAATTACTGCTAATAGGCGGATGATGTATAAGCATTAATTCATGGAGGAGGTTTTGGAACAAATTGATAAATTAAACAGTAATAAGTCACCAGGACCAGATGGTAACTACCCAAGAGTTCTGAAGGGACTCAGATGTGAAGGTGCAGAACTGCTAACTGTGGTATGTAACCTATCATTTAAATCAGCTTCTCTGCCAGATGACTGGAGGATAGCTAATGTGATGCCAATTTTTTTTAAAGGGTCCAGAGGTGATCCTGGCAATTACAAGCTGGTCATCTTAACTTTGCTACCAGGCAAATTGGTTGAAATCATAGTAAAGAGTAGACTTATCAGACACAAAGGTGAACACGATTTGTTAGAGAAGAGTCAACATGGCTTTTGTAAGGGGAAATCAGGCCTCACCAAGAATTCTCTGAGGGGGTCAACACGCATGTGGACAAGAGTGATCCAAAGGATACAGGGTACTTAGATTTTCAGAAAGCCTGTGAAAGATCCCTCACCAAAGGCTCTTAAGCAAAGTAAGGTGTCATGGGATAAAAGGGAAGGTCCTTTCCTGAATCAGTGACTGGTTAAAAGATAGGAAACAAAGGGTAGGAATAAATGGTGATTTTTTTAGAATGGAGAGAGGCAAAGAGTGTTGTTGCCCGGGGGTTTGTACTGGGACCAGTACTCCTCAACGTATTGATGAATGATCTGGAGAACAAGGTAAACAGTTAGGTGGCAATATTTGCAAATGATACAAAACAACTCAAGATAGTTAAATACAAAGCAGGCTGTGAAGCGTTACAAAGGGATCTCACAAAACTGGGTAACAAAATGGCAGATGAAATTCAGCGTTGATACATGCAAAATAATGCACATTGGAAAATATGTTCCCAACTTTATATACGAAATGATGGCGTCTAAATTAGCTGTTCCCACAGAGGAAAGAGATCTTGGAGTCATTGTGAACAGGTCTCTAAAAGCATCCACTCAGTGTGCAGCGCCAGTGAAAAAGCAAACGCTCTTGGGAATCTTTAGCAAAGGGATAGTTAATAAGATAGAAAATATCATATTGCCTCTTTATAAATCCATGCGACGCCCACACCTTGAATACTGTGTGCAGATCTGGTTGCCCCATCTCAAAAAAGATATACCAGAATTGGAAAAGGAACAGAAAGGGGCAACTAAGAGGATCAGGAGTATGGAAAAGCTTCCATTTGAGGTGGGACTTTTCAGCTTAGAAAAGAGATGCCTAATGGGAGGGTATGACAGAGGTCTGTGAAATCATGACTTGTGTGGAGAAAGTAAATAAGGACAATTTATTTACTCCTTCCTGGAACACGAGATTTAGGGGTCAGCAAATGAAATTAAGAGGCAGCAGATTTTAAAAAGGAAGTATTTCTTCACACAATGCACAATCGACTTATGGAACTCCTTGCCAGAGGATGTTGTGACTATAATGGGGTTCAAAAAAAGAACTAAGTAAGTTCAGGGAGGATAGGTCTATCGTATTAGCCAGGATTGGCAAAGATTGCTTTTTGCCAGAGGCTGGGAATGGCCAACGGGCTGGATCTATTGATGATTATGTGTTCTGTTCCTTCCTTCTGAAGCACCTGGCCATTGTCCAAAGACAGGATCCTGGGTTAGATGGACCTTTGGTTTGATCCAGTATCGCCATTCTTATGTTCTGATAACCTGGCACTCCAGATGCTTTTGAATATCATTATCGTCATTCCTCAGATGGAGAACCAGTGCTCTAGCACAGAAAAGCATTCCCAGGGACCAGACCAGTCAGGGGCAGAACCAAGAAAGGAAGCCCAGTTACCTCCCTGTTCACCTTGTGTGTGCGGTCTGCTGCAGGGGCCGATCCAGCCTCAGCTGGGAATCTTTCCATTGATTTAATTTTAGGATGCTAGTGGCAAAATGGTGCAGCTAAGATCAGGAGCCTAGTGTGCTAAGCTCTGTACACATACAGTGAGAGACTGTCTCTGCCCCAAAGTGCACACAGAATAATCAACCAGTGGGTGAGAGGGAAACTGAGGCACACAGAGAGGAAATGGCTTGCTCCTCATCACCCAGCAGCTCAGTGGCAGAGCCAGGGGGGAAATGCAGGTCTCTGGAATGTTAGTTCTGAGCTGTTTCCACTAGGCCATGCTGCTTCTGCTAATGACCAGTGGCTTTTGGGTGAAGCCCTGACTTGATAGACGCAGCGTGTGCCGGCACCAGAGCAAATTCTTAATACAACTTTGATTCTCTTAGTAAAGGGAGGGGGAGAAAGAAGCTCCTGTGAAGTGGTGTGAACTCCCAGAGGGGCTGGATTGAGCTAACAGGATTTCACTCCCTATTTAATTATAATTCTGTAAAATTAAAGAAGCAAAACAAAACCCCCATCGCTCTTCCCGCACGGATCTGCTGGCTCCTGGGGGCCTGGCAGAGCCTCTGCCTGCTTCAGGGAGGCAGATGCCACCGTGACTCCCTGTTTCCTGGAGAGCTGGTGGGAGCTGGCAAAGGACCCTTATGGAGCTGTAGCCCCCAGAGCATCTGTCCTAGAAGCGTGGGGAGGCTGAGCAGGGTCTTTGTGAGGGGTGGGAAATTGGTCATCATGGCAGATCAGACGTCCCTAGAGGAGCTGGCGCAGAGCATGATTCAGCCCAACGGTAGTGCCATGCAGAGATGCCCAGCGTGCTCACGCCTCCAGCCGCTCCATCTCCCCGGCGCGTCTCAGCTATGCTCGGCTTTCAGGACATCTGCGGGTGCGAAGCGTTCCCCAGTTCTACTCTTCCACTCCCATAAGGCCCGGGGCTTGCATTTCTGTCCCTGACGGCTGTGCTAGCATCTCCGAGGCGTTGTTGCCAGACGGGTTTAGCCACTTTTTTATAAGGACACCCCGACCGCAGCTTCAGCTGTGCTGCGTCTGTCCCGCTGGCTGCCTGCACCCCATCCGCCGCACCCCACAGCCCAAATGGCTCCTCGGAGTCTGCCTGGCTCAGGCGCCTTGGTCTCAAAGGGCAAACTTGTGCCGGGGTGACCCATGGATGAGGAGGGCGAGCAGGCCAAGAGCAGCTGGTAACGTGAGGAATAGGGATGCTCTTTGTAACTCTGTTGGCCGAGGGAGGAGGAATCGGTGTTCGTCTTCCAAGCCTTGGGGTTGCTGCCTGGGCCAGAAAGGCATTCGATCAGGTGGCCTGGATCCTTCCTGGGTGGGTCATGCTTGCTCCACAGCCTTGAGCCCTGGGCACCGATGGAGGAGGCTGGCCTGGCGTTCTGATGTGCCATGGCTAATCCAATGTTTCTGTGTCCACAGTGCACCAACGTGGATAATCTGCTCAGGCCAGGCTGCAATGGGCACATTTCCTGGAGCTGCATCCAGAGAAGGTGCCCAGTTGCGTGAAGGGAGGGGGGAGCCAGCCAGGTGTGTGGCAGTCCATGGGGGCTGTTCAGATGGCACTGCTGTCCCCTGGCCAGGTTCCTGAGGAGCTCGGTTCTTGTCAGGCTTTGATGTCAATTTCCTGAGCGACTGGCAAGGGCTTCTTGCCCTTTTGTCCTTTCACTGGGTTTGTAACTCAGCCAGAAAATAATTCACTCTCCCATAATTGCCATGTGCCCAAAATGATCTTTGGGGCTGGGCTGGGGAAACTCATTTTGGGTGATGGGACTGAGGACAAGGCTGTATCCAGGCCTCCTTCCCAGATCCCTTGGAACCAAGGAGAGATTTACCCCCCACTGCCCAGACACTCTGGCCTGGCAGGAAACGAGGTGATTTGCAAAGAATTCTGCAGGGTCCTCCAAACATTGTGCCCTCTCTGAGTCTATTCAGGAGCGTTTGCACTTTGGGGTTGGATATTTGGGGGGCCCCATCTGGACCTGGGGGTTACACAGGACAAGAAGCTGGATTTGAGTCAGCAGGACAGCTTTATTGCCAAGAAGACTAACAGCATATTGGGCTGCATTTGTAGGAGTGTTCCCAGCCAATTGAGGGAAGTGATTATTCCCCTCAATTCGGCACTGGTGAGGCCACATTTGAAGTATTGTGTATAGCTTTGGGGCCCTCCACTACAGGAGAATGTGGACAAATTGGAGAGTCCAGTGGAGGACAATAAAAATTAAGGGGTTGAGACACATGGCTTATGAGGAGAGGCGCCGCTGAGGGAACTGGGCTTATTTAGTTTGCAGAAAAGAAAAATGAGGCGAGATTTGATAGCAGCCTTCAACTACCTGAGGGGGGGTTCCATGGAGGAGGGAGCTCGGCTGTTTTCAGTGGTGGCAGAGGACAGAGCTAGGCGCAATGGTTTCATGTTGCAGTGGGGGAGGTCTAGGGTGGATATTAGGAAATATTTTTTCACTAGGTGGGTGGTGAATCAGTGGAACGGGTTCCCTAGGGAGGGGATGGAATCTCCATCATTAGAGGTTTTTAAGGTCGAACCTGACAAAGCCCTGGCTGGGATGATTTAGCTGGGGTTGGCCCTGCTGTGAGCAGAGGGTTGGACTAGATGACCTCCTGAGGTCCCTTCCAACCCTAATTTTCTATGATCTCTAGGGGATTTAGACTGGGATTTTACAAGGGCATAAAGGAAGGGTGATCAAATCCCACTGATTTTCCACTGGGAATGGGGCACTTCACTCTCGCCATAGTACAATAAACTGTGGCCTAAACCCCACCAGCCACAGACGGCTGCGTTTGAATGAACTTGGCCTCTTGGGTCAGGAAAAAGGGACTGAGTGGACCAAGCTCAGGTGTCACCAGAGCCTGTTATGACAGTGGGCAGTTCTCAGTAACCCCATGTGACAGGTGGGGAAACTGAGGCACAGAGAGATGAGACCACCTGGCCCAAGGTCACTCGAAAGCAGAGCTGGGGATCGACCCCCAGTATCCTGGGCCTGCTCTCCGGCTCTGACTGGAAAACATTTTGGAAAAGTTCCATTAAAATCTCAGTTCTCAGCTTGCCAAGATCCTTTCTCACTCTCCTCTCCCTCCAAGTGCCTAGTTAATGAGGGAGGACAAAGCGGCACGTCCTTGGCTGATAGTCAATAGGGACAGCGCACGCTGGAATTGGAGTGAGGTGTCCAAACCTGATGTCCAGATTTGGGCAGGGAGTACCTGCACTCAGGGGTTCCCCCTGCTGGCTCCTATTTGGCAGGGCAGCAGCATCGCCTTGCTTAGGGGGTGGTCTCCCAGGGTAGGCATGCCCTCCAGGGGAGGGGAACTGGAGGTGTCTGCGTGGGAGGAAGCTGCAAATCCCACTCTGGTTTCAAGCGGCGGGAACATAACTCTTTTTTATTATCAGTCCCATTCATCATCTCTCTGCCGGGGGACGTCGAGATAAAGTGCCAGTAAATTAGAAAATGTTAAGGCGATTTGGGAGGCTGGGAGCTCTGGGTTATTAGAAATCCTGCTCCTCGCACAGCTGGCCTGGGTATGAAAATGTGGCAGGCCAGCCCGTGGCCACCAAGCCATGAAAATACCAGCACCCCCAAGAATGGCCACTAGATCCCAGTGCTCAGCTCCCATGGAGACTTGTCTCCATCACAGCCTTTGGCCTGGAGCCCTTTGATCTTATGTCTTCAGCCTCCACCTAGCCCTGATGCCTCAGACCAGCTTCTGTAGGATGAAGGATGGGGAATGGGATCCTCTCCATTTCAGAGAGTAAGTGTCACCTAAAAGACTACGTTTCCCATGATGCACCACTAAAACCCACACAGGCACATGCCCGCTTATACACACTCTTTGCGCTGAGCCTTTGGCCTGTAAGAGGTCAGTTTCAATCCATTCAAGGCTTGTGTCATGTGTCAGCGACCCAAAGCCACCCTGGGAGGCCCCCTTGCTATCAGGCTGGGCAGAGAGGCCAAGGAACCAGTGGGTACAAGGGCCAAACACACCTCTGTCTGCCAGGGCAAGGGCTGCGGGTCACAAATGAGGCTGACTGATGGAGAAGCCAGCTGGTTGTGAATAGCTGTGACTGCCTTCCTGGGAGACTGCAGTGGGAGGGTGCATCCTAATGGGGAAGTGGAGTCAGTGTTGGGGGAACCCTAGATTCCACCCCTCACTTCCAGTTTTCTCTAGTGGGCTCATTTTTCTGCCCAGTTTGTTCAGCCGCCCCCCCGAGAGAGACACGCTCAAACCGCACACCTGCGCACACACATCTCCTCCCAGAGACACATGCGCACCATCTACGCACACACATGGATGTCCTCCTGTGACCCACACGGAGACACACTCCTGCACACTTGCGAATGTGTGCCTGCGGGGACGCACCCACAGGCACAACATAAGAAACACTCTGGTGTGGATACTACACACTCCTGCACATATACTCATATCAACAATGCATAACCCCCGATACCCAGAGAGACATGCTCACACCCACCACATGCGCCCACTCCGTGCACGCCGTACACAGAAACCCACCCACGCCACACGTGCGTCACACACAGCAGCCGAGGTAATCCAGCAGTAATTGTCCCTGACCAGCCATCTGATTAACACATTTTCCCTCCGTTCCGCTCATCACCCCCCACCCCAAAGCCCGCCCTTGTGCTGCAAGGCCTTTTATTAGCAGGCAGGTCACAGGTCGCGAATCACAAGAGGTTTGCACCCGCATCCAAATGCAAAGAGCTTGGCTTATCCAATGGGAGGCGGAAAGGCAAGGCTATGTGAGTTGCGTGTGGAGTCTGAGAAGAGATCAGACTGGGAGAGGCGATGCGCACCAGTTCTGGCATGACTCTGTGATGAATTCTCAATGACAAATCCATTCGGGACCAGGGCAACGGGTCGGCAGGCAGAAGCGGAGGCGAAACACATTGAACAAATTCTTGATTCTGAACTAGCCGCCTCTTCCCCATGCCGCACACCCACAAAGATCAAGAGGTAGATGCATACACATAAATAGCAAAACAGACACAACATCTACACACCCACGCACGCCTGCGAATCATGCACATTCACACTGCAGACCTCCAAAGACCTCTGGGTACATGCGTACATCCAGCTCTCAGCTCTTCTCTTTCCCGATCCCTTTGAAATCCTCCTCAAAGGCATGCTGGCTTTGAACAGTTCCTCCCCCGGAAGCCTGAATCGATAATATTTTTTGCCCTCATTTCTGGGCCGGTATCAGTACGCTCAGTCAGCTCTGCACATCTGCTTCGCCGGCCCTCCTGCCCCAAAGCCAGGCGAAAGGTGGGGTGGTGAGAGGGAGATTCGCAGAGGTAGCAAGAAAGGCAAGCCTTTGAATTGTTTTTTTCTGGCAGCGTAGTGGCTGTGATCTCTCTCTGCCTCTGAAGTGTTCTTGGGGAACAGGGTGCTGGATTGGGTGGGGAATCAACATTCGAAGGGTGAATGGTATGTGTGTGGGGGGGTGAGCGATACCGCTCAGCCTTCCCCTGTCTGGGTTCCTTTGAGGTCTCACCAACCCTGCCATCTCCAACCTTGTGTGCTGGGAAGGGTGGGGTGCTCACAGGGGTCCCCCCACTGTACCACACAGCATCTTAGGACTGGAAGTCAGATACGCAGCTGGGGCAGAGGGCGAACATCCCAGCAGGAAGAGGGTTAGAACACAGCCCTCCCCCCCAGCACTTGGCTTCCTGGGGCAGGGAATCCACAGGTCAGCTAAGGGTTTCCTAGGTGGACCCCCACACCTCCCTCACTGCCTGAGTCCCATTAGCCTTTCATTCTCCCCAATGCCCCTCCAAACTCATGTCCAGCCCTCTCCACCCAGGGCCATGATGCCCACCCCCCACCTACTGCTGCTTCAAAGCCGGTAGGGCCAGCGTGATAAAGGAGAGTTCAAAGGACTAATTAAAACAGGAAGTTCCCTCTCCCTCCCAAAATTAGGATTGGCGGCAGCAGAGAGGAATGGTTAGGACTGGAGGGCGGAGGCAGGGACTCCTGGGTTTGATTCTCAAACTGCCATTGACTCAGCGTGTGACCTTGGTCAAGTCACTTCTCCACTGGGCGTGGCTGCTGTGCTTGGGGCTGTACAGCTGGGAATGGGTGAACAGGAGAGCAGAGCAAATTCCAGTGGCTCAAGCCTGGGCAAGGATTTTGTAGAGCCCCAGATGGGCCTGTGGGGTTGTCGAGTCCAGGGGTCCCCAAACTTTCTGGGCCATGCCTCCCTTACTTGTAACAGAGTCTGTCGCACCCTCCACCCCTGGGAGTGGGGCTGTGGTTGGAACCAGAGGCCACAGCTGTGGCTGGAGTTGTGGATGGGGCCGGGAGTGGGGCAGCGGCTAGGGCGGTTAGCAAGGCCACGAATGGAGTCAGAGCTGCAGTTGGGGCCGCATCTGGAAGCAAAATTGCAGCAGGGCGAGAGCTGCGGCTGGGGCCACATCCAGCACCACGTCTGGGAGCTGGGGGCCATGGCCATGGCTAGGAGCAGAGTCAGGGTTGGGGCTGCAGTTGGGAGCTGGGGGGCTGAAGCCATGGACCGGGTTGGGATCTAGGGCAAAACTGGGGCAGAGAGAGTAGGACTGGGTGTCACTCCCTCCCTGACCACTGTGGGGGTTGGCCCTGCCATGCCCTTCCTGAATTTTCCTCTCCCCCCCCCCCCCCGCACACTCCTGGAAGAGCCACCCCTCACAGTTTGGGTACCACTGATCTAGTCTGATTCCTGTAGAACACAGGCCAGAGAACTGCTCCAGAAGAACACCTTTTTAGAAGAAAATCTGATCTTGATTTTAAAATGGTCAGTGATGGAGACTCCACCACAGGCCTGGGCTCATGTTCTAGTGGGTAATGACCCTCCCCATTAAACATTTACACCTCACTTCCAGTCTCAATATGGCTAGTTTCAACTTCCAGCCACTGGATCGTGTTAGACCTTTCTTTGCTAAAGTGAAGAGCTTGTTATTAAATATTTTTCCCCTTATAGACTGTGATCAAGGCACCCTTTAGCCTTCTCTTTGTTAAGCTTTGAGTCTGTCTCTCTAAGATGTGTGTTCTCAGCCTTTAATCATCCTCATGGCTCTTCTTTGAACCCTCTCCAATTTATCAATGTCCTTCTTGTATTGTGTGCCCCAAAGCTAGACACATCAGTGCCTAATACAGAGGGAAAAACCACTCTGCGCCTATTCTTGATTCCCCTGTTTATGCATTCCAGGGTCCCAGGACAGAGTCCCCCATCGTGTAAGTGTAGGCTGCACCCTATGTTCCTATAGGTACACATTAACATTTAGTTGTATTTAAACATTTATTGTTTGCTTACGTTCCATTTTCCCACTGATCCAGATTGCTCTGTATCAGTGATCTGTCTTCTCCATAATTTACCATTCCCCCAATTTTCATGCCATCTACAAACTTGATCAGTGATGATCTTCCAGATGATAGAAATGTTCAATAGCAAAGGGCCAGGACCCCACTGGAAACTTACCCACCTGATTCATAGACTCTAAGATCAGAAGGGACCAGTACGATCATCTAGTCTGACCTCCTACACAATGTAGGCCTCAAAACCTCACCCACCCACTCCTGCAATAAGCCACGAACCTATGGACTGAGTTATTTACCTCCTCAAATCATGATATAAGGACTTTACAATATAGAGAATTCACTGGTAGGTGAGCCATGCCTCGTGCTACAGAGGAAGGCGAAAACCCCCCAGAGCCCTAGCCAACTGGCCTGGAAGAAAATTCCTTCCCGACACCAAATATGGCGATTAGTTAAACCCTGAGCACATGGACAAGTTAAACCCTGAGTACATGGGCAACGGCCAGTTACCCAAGAAACAATTCTCCGTAATAACTCAGAACCCACCCCATCTACCCTCCCTTCTCCCTACCCTGATGACATCAGATCCCCTAATTACATTTTCAGACCTATCATTTAATTGATTTTTAACCCATTTAATGTGTGTCCTGTTAATTTTCTACCGTTCTAGTTTTTTAATCAAAATGTTGTGTGGTGCCAAGTCAGATACCTTAGAGAAGTCTGCGTGTTACCTTTATCAAGCAAACTTGTAATGTTATAAAAAAAAATCACAAATTAGTTTGACAGAATCTGTTTTCTGTAAACCCGTGTTGATTTGCATTAATCACATTACCCTCTTTTAATTCATTATTAATCAAGTCCTGTACCAGCCATTCCATTATTTTTTTGGGGGGTTCAGTGTCAGACTGGCAAGCCTATAATTAGCCTGCATCCTCTCCTTTACTCTTTTTAAAAACTAGCTTTCTTTCAGTCTTCTGAAACGTTCTTAGTGTTCCAAGATATATTGAGAATCAGCATTAATGGGCCAGTGACCTCCTCGGCCAGCTCTTTTATAACTCTTGGATGGCAGTTGTTTGGACTTGCTGATTTAAAAACATCTGACTTTAGTAGCTTTCTCTTTCCATTCCATTAGATATAATAGGCGAATGGGAAAAATGTTATCATTACCACATGATAAGATTATCAAATGCCTGTTCCCCAAATACAGAACAGAAATATTTCTCAAACATCCCTGCCTTTTCTGCCTCATTAATAATTCTACCATTTCCATCTTGATTTAGTCTCTCAGAGAGAGATTTCCCAAAGTTTTATCATGTGACTGTATTGCACTGGGATCTCCCTTCCACACTGTGGCTTGAATTCCGATTTGAGATATTAGGATTGGTCAAACAAGGGACCGAGTGATGGGATTGGTCAGAAGAATCACATGGCACTAGTTTTGTTCTCCGATTGGAGGAATAGGCAAGTGCTTCGGGAAGGAATGAAAAACTCCCGCATGTGACTCGGTCCTGCAAAACAGCACAGAGAGGGCAAGCACAGAGCTGCAGCAAATTTGTTGTGCAATATGACCTTTGCCAAGCTCTGGTGCGCCTCTCTGCAAAGCACCTTGGGAAAGGCGCTCTCTGCGTGCAAAGCTTAGTGAGGGTGATCATGTCTCCCGCTAGTGCCTGGCCCAAGTCATTACAACACTCTTCTAATTACACTCCGCTGGCTGAGTTGCTCCTTTATTTTACAGCTAAAAGCTGGCGGCTTTTGGTGTGGAATGCCCCAGATTCAGTCCCTGTTCTCTGCATGATGGAATCCATCTCTGTTACACAACATTCCTAATGGGAGGCTATCATCAATGAAACCCACAGACGGGGTCTGTGCAAGCGGGGCTGGGGTACAGCTGCCATCAGTGACATCTCAGGGCGCCTGGGTGAGAACAAGGAACTGGTTCCAGGCCAGCAAGGAAACACCTGATCTTCCAGCACAGAAGCAAAAGCCATAACCGGGAGGAAGCTCTGTGCAGTGGGTCTCCTCAGTATCCCTTTGTTCCCAGGCATCGTTGACGCCCAACAACCTGGCCAGCCTCGGAGCCATCTCGCAAGCAGCTGGGAATCCCTCGCTGCCTGTGGTGACAGGTTCAAGGCCAGACAATGTCGTCCCCTGTGTCTACGCACTGCATCAGATGCAGTGCCCTGTGTGGGTGCTTTTCATGGGAGACTTCAAAAGCCAAGCGGGAGATTTTTGCAGCACACAGTCGCCTCGCTCCTATTTTACTGGTTCTTTTGAAAGTCTTTGTCCAAGCTTGTACTCTGAGCGGACATGAGGAACCACAGCGTGATTAGGGGCTGTCTCCAATGCTTTTGTCCCTGTTCTATACTGTCCTCCACCAAAGATTGGATTAACAAGGGGGCTTTAGGGGCTGCAGCCCAAGGCCCCAGGCTAAGGGGGGCCCTGGCAGAACCCACGGGTGGAGGGGAGCCTGGCGCTGGCTACTGCTAGTTCCTCTTGTGGTGCATGGGAAGCTGGTTGCAGAACTTTCCCTGCCTGAAGCTGTCACATCCGGCTCAGCCCTGAGCCCCTGGGCAGGAGCGGCCCAGTGGTGCCTGGCCCAGCACCTGCCTGGTTTCTGGGCAGCTACTGTGAGCTCTTCCGCCACACAGGAGACGTGCTCCTCAGGGCCTCCTTGGAGCTGGGGCAGGGCACAACCATTGAGAGCGTGGGATGAGCATGAGGGGCTTCTGTGGAGGGGGCAGCCACAGGAGAACATCTTGGGAATGGAGGGGGGCAACTGGGTGGTAGGTAGGACAATGGTGTTTTAAATCCCTGTGTGTGGTGTGGGCCCCCCCCCCCCCCAAATCTAATAGCCCTGGGCCCACAGGAGTTAATCTGGCACTGCCTCCACCCTTCAGCTGTCTGCACTGCTGTGGAGGGTGACATGATTTTTGTGTGTCCTCTGACAGCTACAGCTGCTTTGCAAACGTCACCATCCGGCATACGGCCGGCATAGACAGGCCCCTGCCACTTGAGCTCAAGAAGATTCTCTGTATGAGGTGTATGACACACAGTGGAGCAGTTCAGATTGCAGCCAGCAGAGGGCGGTGTGCTAGATCCTACCAGAGGAGGGCACAGTAGCCAGCCATTACAGAACTGTGGACAGAATTCTGTAAGCACTTCAGGATCCTAAAATAATATTTATTAACACCAGCTGCTCTCCTGTCTAGCAGGCGTGGCACGGGACTTGCTCTGGGTAGGGAGCAAGTTCATCACCTCCAGGACTCAGGGGATCATTTGCAGGTTCCCCATTCCCACCTTTGCTCTCGAGATTCCAGCGTCTCAGTGTCGTTCACAGTTATTACAAAGCCCGGGCGCCGCGTGCCTCTCTGGCTGATGTCCCCTGCTGGGGCTTTGATTTCCCCGCAGCCCTGTCATGAGCTCCCCCAGTCATTAATGGAACGGGATCTGACAGCTCACGGGGCAGACGCCAAGTTCAAAGCCTTTGAAGTTGCGGCTGCAAAATATAGATCTAGCTTTCGATGTGCTGCGCCCCGGAATGGAGACCTCGGAGAAGCGCTGGCTCCTGGAGGAGGCTGGCCTGGCCTGGGGGCGAGGCAGTGTGGGAAGGGCTTGCGTTGCATGACGCTGCGGAGAACTCATCATTAATAACACACCCCAGCTCATAATAATGATACCACCGCCTCCCGCCCTCATTAATAACCGTCCCTTGCATTCGCACAGCACCTTTCGTTTCCTCAGAGATTGCAATGTTTGGCAAGCGACTCACTGCAGCAGGTGATGACGCCACATTGCAAGCATCTCGTGCGGGGGGGAGAACTAGGAGGCGGCCCACAGTGGGTCAGGGACCGTTTTCCTGGTAGCTCAGGAGAGCTAGACTAAATGAAGCCTCTAAAATCAGCGTGGCTGGGGGCTTCTCCCAGGCAGCCTGTGAGTGCCTGCCAACGCAGCATGGAGCTGTCAACTTTCCTGTGCCCACCTCCACGCTGTTGTCTGGCTGTCCTAAGCCGGTAGAGATGGGACTGGACTGTGCTGGTCTGGACCCAGGCGGCGACAGCACTCGGATCTGGGATTTATTGCCGCCTTTTCGGTAGCCAGGTGCTTGGCTGAGTGTGCCCTCGCGCCAGGTATGTTCCAGCCTCTTGATGCCAGTTTGGGACAAAGCTGGGGGTGGGACGCAGTGGGCTGGGGGAAACGCAAGTAGGGCGATTCCAATTGCTTGGCTTGGTGGGTGAGTTCGTTGGTTACCCGTGTGGTTTCTGGCAGCACTGGTTTACGGTTAGCTTAAAGTAAATGGCCCCCGGGTGGGGGACACTGCTGTGTGCCTTCTTCGTACTAGGTTTGCTCAAACACACTAGCCACCCTGGGTACCTGCCCTGGGATTCAGACAGAATCCTAACTGGGCAGCCAGGGACTGTGGTGACGCTTTTGAGCCAGCGCAGGTAAGTCTACTTGAGCTGGGATTTCCATCTGTCCCTTGCAGTTCTGGCGTACCTGTGGCTCTTTGTGCCTCAGTTTCCCCTTCCCCCCGTTCCCCCATATGATGGAGCTAATAGCCTTGCCCAACTCCCAGGGTGGAAGAATCCAGCAAAGACTGTGAGATACCCACGTACCACAGCGATGGTGGCCATAGATGGCTAGATAGTGGTACCAGTCCAAAGCTGTTTGCCTCCCTCCTTAACCCCATCCTGATCCAGCCGCCTCGCTCGTCCCACCCACAGGAGCCGCGCCGAGAGCCTTGTGGCTGTTTAATATTCTCGCCACTGCTTAGTCAAGGTGATGGATCGGGCGGCTCAGCGCCTGGGGTCTGGCTCAGGTGATCGACGGCTCTCCAGAGCTCTGCCAGCAAAACAGACAGCCGCTTTGTCCTTGCTCCCACCTCAACCACCCCTCGGGTCTCCACCCGCACGTCCAGCCTCCGGGCTTTCTGGGCGCTCGAGTGGCTATGTCATCTTACTTAACTACAAATGCGTTTCTGGAAGTGTCGACGTTTCAAATTAAGACCCCAGCGCCAGGGCTTGAGGCAGTTAAAGGGCATCTTTGCCTGCACAGAGCCAGGCCGCCAAGTGTGACCCAGAGCAGGGATGATGACAGACAGAGGAAATAAAAACAATAGCAAATAAACTTTATTAGGGCTTAAAATAGTGACAAGGATGATGAGCAGCTTATTACCTCTGGTTCGCTCTCCCAGACTTCTTTTCCTCCACCTTTCTCATCCTTGGATTGGTTTCTTAAAGTTTCTGGTTGCTTGTTTGTTATTGTAGGGCTTCTGCGTTTGCATACACTGGTTTGTTGTTCCAAAGGAGGAGCCGTGTTAGTCTATTGCAGGGAAACAAACAAAGTCCTGTGGCACTTATAAAGACAAACAGGTTTCTTTATCGCATGAGCTTTTGTGGGAGAAAATCCCACTTTGTCAGATGCTTTGAAGATGGGAAACTTACAGAATGGGAGGAAATTAAATGCAGGGAAATGTATGACATAGGATCAGGTCAGGCTGTAACAGCAAATTAAAACAGATGTTAGGATTCAAACACTGGGGAACAGCACATAGAGGAACGCAAGGTCAAATCACCTGTTGTAATGAGAAAAAAATCGGTAGTTCCCCATCTTCAAAGCATCTGCCGAAGTGGGATTTTCTCCCACGAAAGCTCATGCAATAAATAAATCTGTTCATCTTTAAAAGTGCCCCAGGACTCTGTTGGTTTGTTGTTGTAGGGTTGCCACTGTTTACACGGTTTTGTTCCCACAGACTCTGGGAACAAAACTCATCAGCCCTGGGGCTGTCACACCGATTTGTTTTTGCGGGTAGCTCCAAAGTGCTGGGGCACATACGCTGGTTTGTTATTGTAGGGTTCCTTAGAAGATGGCTTCTAGCGTGGCATTGATTGGAAGCGCGCCACTGCTTGGTATCTGCTTCGCTCCAGTGTTGGGTCAGTCCTGTGACTTTGTTATTGTAGGGTTTCGCAGGGGATGACAGGAAAATAAATGGCAGCTGAGTTCTCCCACGGACTCGCCTTTCTGACCCCCTTCTCTGGCTGGTGCTTTCTGCTCCCAATTGCCTAATGAAAAGGCAGGATCCAGAAAAGTGACATGGGGAACGGGGCCGGGACAGAGCCCTGCGAGCTCCAGGCGTGAGTCACACATTGAAGAGCCAATGTTTTGCAGGGTGTAGGCAGCTTCCTTCCCTGCAGTGGCCAGGAAAGTGCTCTCCCCTGGATTTCCTGCTGGCTGAGTGATCCAAGTGCTGGAGGGGGATGCGTGGGGTTAGCCAGCGAGCTCTCTTCTCTGGGAGCTGGCACTAACAGATCCAAGGCTTTGGCCTTACCCCATGGCATGGCAGCCCTGGGGAGGAAGGCCTGTCTCCGCGGGGGAGGGTGGAGGGAAATTAAGCAAAGGAAGGGCTGGTGCTGCAGGAATTTTGAATGGAATTTCTTTTCACGCAGGATAGATATTAACACATAGGCCAGACTCTTGCCAGAGGCGGTGAGAGGCAGAAATACTTCTGCGGAGGAGCCAGACAAGTATTTAAAGGAGAGAAATAGTGGGGGATGTGGGCTCAGCCCTGACTTCTCTTCCCAGCCTCAATGGAGGAGTGTGTCCTAGGGACTAGAGCGGAGGAGCGGGGCTGGAAAACAGGACACCTGGCTTCTAGTCCCAATCTTAGCAGGGTAGCATGGTCTAGTGGTCAGAGCAGGGAGGGCTGGGAATTAGGATGGCTGGGTTCTAGATGGGGGGCGGGTGATATAGACCAGGGCGGCAGGGGAGGCAGATACAGAGCATGGTGAGGGCCATAATATCAGGGCATCCAAGAGCTTAAAATATGCTGATGGGGCTTCCCCAGCCCAGCCACACTCCTGCTCCTGGAGCCAGCCTTTCCCCTCACGTCCCCCAGGTGCGTGATGCTGCCCTGGCAGGCCGGTCCCTGCCCTAGAGGGCTAAGAGTGTAGGTCACCAAGGAGGCCAAGACTGGGCTGTTGAAGATAGGGGTGTGGTGGGCAGAGAGAGGGAGGACCAGACTGCAAGCCGTATCACAGGCACGCCTCAGGTTGGCCTCCCACTCCAGGAAATGAGTCAGAACCCTCCTCCCCATTTCAAGGAAAGGGAAACTGAGGCACCGAGCAGTGAAGTGACTTGCCCAGTATCACCCAGGGAGTCGGCACCTAAGCTGGGAATGACACCTAGGAGTTCTGGCTCTTCAGCTTCATCCCGAGCAGGTTCCAGTGCAACATGGGTGTGAGACTCTCCCGGAGCATAGTGGGAGCGTCGTGTAGCCCAGGCCTGCTTTTGGCTACGGGCAGTGGCCTCATAAGGTGCAGGGGGTGAGGAATCTGACCGGGTCCTTTTACAGCGGGGGAAATTGAAGGCGGGGAGAATTGAAGCGGAATGCTCAAGCCTGTGAGAAAGAGAATTCAGGAATCCTGTGCTCTAACAACTAGATCATATTCCCCTCCCGGAGCCAGACGGAGAACCCAGGAGTTCTGGCTCCCAGTCCCCTGCTCCAGCCAGAAGGCTTAGCAGCTTCCAGGGAGCAATGGCGAGCCAAGTGCATCGCTACAGGTGTCTCCGTCATTCATGGCCTTCCTCCTAAAACAAGCCAGGTTGCAAGACAACAATGCCCTTCTGCTTTTCTAAGCCATCAGCGGCCCCCACATGCACACCTCTCACCTCCCTGAGCCGGCCTTATGGCCCCCCGCCCCCCCCCAGCTCTGTTAATTATACACTCTGTTCAAATGACACTTTAATTTCCTTTAAGTGAGTCGCAGAGTGCAGCAAGGTTTTCCTTCCCCTCCCCCCGATTGCTGCCTGCTCACCGTGGTTGGATTTCCCCTCCCGCCCCCGCCAAGATGCCCAATTTCCACACAGCGAAAGGCGGTAATTAAAATTAATTAGCCACGGAGCTGGCTGCATCCAGCAAGATGCGAGGCGGGGAGATGGAACGGCCTCCTGAATTATTTACGGGCCTTGCCTGTTGCTACCTAGGCTCGGATTTGTACAGCAATGCAGTATCAGGGAGGTGATGGGTTGGGGGGGGCCGTAGTGTGCCCATAGGGTACTGGGAAGGGGGTGTGATGGCGGGGGCCACACCTGGGCAGTGCATCCTTCTGCTGGTCCAATAGCGAGGGCCAGGTGCAGGGCCTTGGCATCATGGTCCTTCAACAACTCCCCAGGATCAGCTGTGGGCCACGGTCCCCTGCAGCGTGGCCTAGTGGGCGGGTTGTGGTGTGGGACAGGGACTCCACTGTCCATGGTACTGTGTGATGCAGTGCCAGGGATCCAAGCCCCACCCCCCCAAGTTCCTGCATAGGAACAGGCCTTTTTTACGGCTCCTTGGTGTTTATTTTCGGTGCAGTTCAAGATGCTTCCTCCATGCAAATTGAGCCTTAATATGCAGATCGATGTGCATTTAATATGCAAATCGGCATGCAGATCTGGCCGGCTGCCAACACCTCCCGTGGCGTCGCGAGCACTGGGCAGCCCTGGGCACGAAGTGAGAACTGACTATGTGCCAGGCTCCTCGTTAGCGTCAGGCGCTCTGGGCCCCAGCCATGGGCAGGCCCAAGCCCGTCTGCGGCTCTGAGGGCATAAGGGGGCGGATCCAGCCCCAGGGGAATAAGCCGGGGCCACAGGGGCAGACTGGCATATCGGGGGACCTGCTCAGTTCATGGTCCCTGCAGCCTGGCCCAGATTGGCGTGAGCAAGCCAACTGTGGGCCATGGACAGCGGCAACAGTGGTCCCAAAGTTACTGCATGTGCAGCCATTGTTACTGCCCAGTACTCTAGTATTAGAGCACGGGGAGTGGAATGGGGAGGCGGGGCTCTGTTGAAAAGGGGCGGGGCACCTTCCCCTACCTACAAAGAGCATCTGGGAGCCATTTCAAACTGGGCCCCAGTGGTACGGCCACCCCTGGGAAGAGGGGGGGCAAGCAGGGTCACTTGTGCTGCCCCCGCCCCCAGATGCTTTCAGCAGCAATCCGGCCCAGGAGCGTGGAGCCCAGCCTCTGACCTCCCAACGCCTAAGGGGGCCCCCACAGGCTGATTGGCCCTGGGCCCACCCACCACTAGGGATGCCCAGCCCAGTGAAGTAACACTAGCAAGCCCCGACTTGTATCCCATGTGTCCCCAAGGGTGATGGGTTGCAATCGGGTGAGAGGGGCTGGTCGAGTGGGGTTGGAGTTCACGCAGTGTGGGGGTGTCCAACCCTTGCTCCAGGTATGAGAACTTGGAGTGACCCATGTGCCATCTCAACCTGCCACTGTGATGCAGCCACCTCTGGGGTGGTGCCTGGCAGCTGTTTTAAGAGGGCATAGAAACAGTGTGCAACAGCTGAGGACTGAAAATGAGGAAGAAGGTTATAAGATTGACACTGTGGCGGGGGGAGCATGGAAGAATCACCTGAGCTAGGACTTTTGGGTTTACACCCTGACTCCTTTGCCCCCACATCCCAGCTTCGTTCTTGCTGGGGGAAGGCAGGCAGTGGGATGTGATTAATGTTTTATACCAGGCTTGCCAAGTGCGGGGTGGGGTGTCCTATAAACAGCAGCTGTAAGCGGATCCTGTAATCGGATGCGCGGGTCCCTGGCTCCTGGAAGTGTCTGGCCCAGGAGCTGGGTCATTCGATCCGGTCGGGAAGTGTTAGAGGAGAACTGGCTCCAAGGTAAATGCAAGTGTCCCGCATTTGCAGGCCCGCTGCGTCTCACAGGCTGCCCGTGGCTGGCGAGCCGGCGCCTGTGCACACACAGCCCGCCGTGTTAACAAGCTGCCCGTGCTGTGGGGCGCCACAGCCTCGCAGATGGGAGGCAGGATCCCAGCATGGTGGCTCCCAGCTCGCTGCCCAAATAGGGCGATGCTGCCCTGAGTCACGGAGCGGCTCACCCAGCCTCCCGCAGCTCTCTGCTTTGGGGGACACTCCACTGATTCACCGAATACCCGTTCCAGGCCGCCCCAGAGCCCGCCATGAGCCCCTTGCTTTAGTGGAGAGACATCCGCAGTCTGTCAGGCTTTGGGGTCCCCTGTGTCTGGTAGGGCCCCCAGCTTGCCTGCCACGAGGTGATTCATAGCTCTGCACTGGGGGGAAGGAGCAGGGAGAAGGGTCCGTCGTACGGCTCACTCTGCCAGCTGGTGAGGATGACATTCTCACCCCCCGCAGTAGGAGAACAGCTGCTTCCTGGCCCTGCCATCTGACCCGTCCCCTGATGGCGGGGCCGGCTCTGGGCAAAACGGAACCTCCTCCCTTCTCTGCAGGAGCCTGGAACCGGCCATCCAGTGTCCATGGAGCGTGGCGTGTGACAGTGGCCGCTGGGGTCCAGGCTCCCCTGTGTACCTCCCCCATACCCCTCTGGGGAGCTGACGTGGGGCCTGGCTTTTGCTGTTAGCTCTTCGTGTGGGGCTGGCGGGATCTCCAGGCCCATGGGCAGCTCCCTTGGCTGAGTGGGGGGTGGGAGATCTCCAGAAAGCCCTCCATCATTCAGATTTTCCCCTTTAAGGGATATTGGGGGCTGTTGGATCTCTTTTCTAATCCCCCCTCTTACTCCAACCCTAAACAAACCCTGCTATACCAGAGGAGGTAATAATAGTATACTGTCTTTTGTCTAGCCCCCTTTGCCCCCCTCCCATCTTTACTTGTCTAGCCCTCTTCAGTCGAGATAATGACGCTTCAGTCAGTCATTATCCCTGTTAAGCGGATTGGGAAAACCAAGAGGCTAAATGACTTGGCGAAGGTCACAGAACAAATCAGTAGCAGGCCCCTGCCATCTTCCCAGTACAACAGCCCTCACTCAGCAGCAGGTTACATCCTTGCTGAGCACTGCCTGGCGAATTTGTGATCATGTTCCTGAATCTTTACATGTGCAATAAATCATGTCTTCGGCGCACGCTGTCTATTCTGGAAGATCCCAGCGTTATATACGGATCGGGTCAGACTGAAATCATGTCACCGCTGTGGAAATGCAACCACTGCTGGGGTGAAGTGTACCACCTTTTTAACAGAGCACAGCAACACTACTTTATTGTCAAAAATCTAGCCAGTTACGTTCTGTGCATATCCATTCTCAACTTTTTCTGTACCGTGTCCTTTTCAGCTACTGTAAGAGTGCATTTTCAGCTACTCATTATGTGAGCATTTACTTCTGGTGCTTTTAAGGGACTCATTAACATACATAATTGCCGCTTCTGTGTAGTGATTTGTGCTGAGTTCTTTACCAAGTAACTAATGCCAATAAGCAAATTGCCTTAAACCCCAAATAAAATCCAGCATTATCCATATTAAAAGAGAAGCAATTCAGATAATATGTCGGAGCCCTCGTATATGGTTTTGAATCGTGTGCCCGCCGTCAGATGGCTCCTAACTAACCAGTTTATCTTTGGCTGATTGCTTTGAGGTCTGTTACGAGTATGACATTTTGCATTATTAAAGCACAAGTTGCATTTTAAGGAATGAAATGCTTTTCAGGTTCGGGTGTGCGTGCAGTTTCTCTCCTGTTTCATGGTTTTTCTATTTTAAGGCTGAATGGATAAAAATGTCAGCTCCCTCGAACCGATAGAAAATTAGCCAAGGCTTAGTTATCTTCATGCACGGCTTCTAATCGTGGCTGTAGATCAGGAGGAGGAATGAACACGATGGCTGGTTTACTGTCGAATAGCAGCAGTAACTTACTGCCGGTTGCAACGGGCCTATGGCTAAAAAGGTTATGGGTGATGAGCCATTACAGGCAAAGCCAAGGTTTTAAAATCCACTCTTGGCTGCAAACTGGCCTGCGGGTCATATCGCAGACTAAATCTCTGGATCTGTAGTGGAGATGCTCCCTCCGGATCATTTACCCTCCTGGGCTGGGGTCCTGTTTCTCCTAAGCCAGTCCCTGAGGGCATCTTAGCTTCTAAAAGGAGTGAGAAGAGGCTGACAGTACACGGGTGTATAATAATATCCAGAGCTTCCTCGCTGCTGCCTGTGTTCCCCCGCTGCCATGGAAGCTGCCCACGCTGCCGCCGCTTGGAGACAGATAACCGGGCAGCAATGGTCGTGGCCGCGCAGGATTTTACACACATTTGGCAGTGCCGCGGGGGTTGCTGATGTTTGAGGTGGGTGGCAGGCCGGCTGCCTTCTGCAAGGGCGGATTTTACTGATGCAATAATGATAAGGAATAAAAGATCCAGGTAGGGGCTGTTAGAAGAGGGAGCATCCAAAGATCAGACTTGAACTCGGGACCCCCTGCTTCCCACTCACTAACCACTAGACACCACTCCTCCACCTGGAGCTGGGGCTAGATCCTAGCCTCCCATCCCAACCCCTGCTCCTTTATAACCACTAGACATCACTTCACCTAGACCTGGGAATAGCTGCCAAGTGTTCGGATTCAGAGCTCTCAGGTCCATCCACTAGCCCATGGATTTGGGGTCACTCCCATGGTGTTACAGTTTTTAAGCAGGGAACGCAGTCCAAGTGTATGCAGAGGTGGGTGTGATTTTCTGCCTGCTCCCTGCCATTTGGCCCAGTCTGCAGGCCCCCCTGGAAGGAGACGGCTTTCTCCATCCCCCATTGTTAGATCCTGCCAGGCCAGGGGCCTCTGTGTGATGGGGTCCATGGTAATCCTATTCCTCAATGGAAGGCAAATTCCTCTGACGTCAAATGAAAATCAAACCCCTTTCTGTGCAATCCTGACAGCTGCCATTAGCACCGGGTCCAGTTACGCGGTGACATCAGGGCTACCTTGCCACCTGCCGTGGTGCGAGGGGCCGGGGCCCATCTCCAGCCGGAGCCGAGTGACAGCTGATCGGCTGGAACCTCCCCCAGGGGTCCGCGCACACACACACACACACACACAAGCTGTGCTCATTGGGCACCCCACCAGAGCTTCCAGTGACATTACCACCTCCTGCTCTAACCATCAGGCCAGGCTCCCCTCCTACTTCCAAGGAATAAAAGCCAGGAATCCTGAATCTTTCCCCTTCCCTGCCTCCCCGCTCCCCTTCTCTAACTCACTAGCTCCCCTCCTACCGCCAAAGAACAGTCCCTGCAGTCCTGACCCCAGCTCTAACTCCCTCCCAGAGATGACGTTGCAGGGAAGAGAAAAACTTTCCCCATCCAGGCAGCCCACAGCAGCCTGCTGAGGCCAGGTACCCGGGCGAGTGGCGCGGTGGCTTGTTGATTTAAGGCAGTGTGAATCAAATCTGACTGGGAGCTGACTTAGCCCTGATATTAAATCTACACACATTCCCCCGTCTAGACAGAATCAGCAACACACGGCGAGGCCCGTGGAAGCTGTCCGGGCAGGGCAAAGAGCCTGGCCCAGCAGGGAGACTTAGAACCCATGGCTGAAGACACCTGTCCAGAGTGAAAAGAAACTCTGATGCACCTGTGTCTGGGGGGCGGTGGGGTGTGATTACCCTCACATCGGGAGGGGTCTGCACAGCTTCCGCTGCGTGTCAGCTTGAGCACTTTACAGAGGAAGCAAACACCATGATCTCTCGATGGCAAATGGGGAAACTGAGACATTGGGAATGGAAAATAACTTGACGAAGGTCACACGCCCAGTTATTGCCAGAGCCAGGAACCGACCCAGCTTCTGGAGCGCCAGTCCACACCCCTTCTGCTGCGGCACCTCTGGTGCACACACAGAGCCAGTGGTGCTGGTGACGTGGCACTGAACTGGAAGGAAGTGATTTCTTATACATCGATTTTCAATAGGCTTTGACAGAGACAGAACATCACCACGGCCAGGGAGGGGGAATCTCGCTGCCTAAAGGCTTAAGGGTGAAGGACAGACATGGGCAGCTCCCCGTGTTAAAGACACCAGTTAAAAAATAAATAAGTCTGGGCCAGGTGCAGGGATAGAATCCTGTAAGAAATGGCATGACCCAATTTAGGAAGTTCGGTTCACAGTATTTTGCTATTTGGAAGCAGGGCCAGATCCTGAGCTGATGCAAATTACATCACCGGAGGCTCTGGCCTAGAAAGTTGCAATCACCCAATGTATTTTTCATATGGTTATTTATTATCTGTGTTGCTGGGGGCTTAATCCTGGACCCAGAGCCCATTGTGCTAGGCGCTGTACAAATAAGTAATAATGCTTTCTGCTCAGGCAGCAGCTGCTTTGTGAGGCTCTGGTCTCAAACCACTCAACGGACCAAGGTTCTCAACTCTACCCTGCGGCAAGAAAGGACCATCATCCCCTTGTTACAGATGGGGAAACTGAGGCGCAGGGCAGTGGCTTGTCTAAGGTTGTGTGGTGAGCCAGGCTGTGTCTGTGCAGTGAAAGGTATGTTAGCCCACCTTAGCTAGCCTGAGTCCCCCTCATGTGGTGAAGACAGTGCCATGCTGGCCTAGAATGAGCCTGGCCTGGGCCTGGGGGACGTACGTAGGCGAATCAGTCCTGCGCACTGTTGCTGTGCCACTCTTAGGCAGTTGCAATGCTCCACCCCAGAGGTGGCTGCATTCCACTGATGGAGGGCAATGATTCCTTTGCACACCATGTTTGCAAGGCATTTCAGGGTCTTCATGGGTGAAAAGTGCATCCCCGGAGAGGAGATGTTTACACAGGGGAATCGCTAAGGTCTGGTAGCACCTTGATAGTAGCGTCTCTGTATCCTGTTGGGGGTCAAGAACCAAACACTGGAGTGCCTGAGGCCAGGGCTGTAGGGTGACGGAACGGGGAGGGGGACCCATCCCCATAGCGGGGTCTTAGCACAGCCACCGCCATCCCACCTGGTGAGGGGGTTTGCCAGGTACGGCCTGAGGGCACCTGGCTTTGACCCATTTAGATTGTGTGCCAGGCTCACAGTGAGGTTGATGTGATTATGGGGCAGAGTGACAGGTCCCCCTGCTCTGGAGCCAGCCCCACTTCCCCCTCCCAGGGCTCAGTCGCTCACCCCTTTTCACCCCACCCCGCTTTCAGGGCCACCTAGGGACTTTACCCATGTAAGTTCCATTATTCCTACCCTGCTTTGCAAATCATTGTGATTCCTTCTTGTCCTTTCACTGGCTCTGTTGTCCCGTGCGATGAGTTCTGACGTGACCCTGAGCTGGGCTGGAGCGCGTTAGACGGGACCTGGGGCTCAGGGCGACTCAGGTTTCCACGTTTGAATGGGTGGTAAAGAAAACCGGGCCCTTCTTAGCCATGAGCAGCCAGCCCAGGGCAGCGCAGCTGTGCACAGGAGAGAGAAGGGCTGGCTGGAAACTCCCCTTCCTTGTGTCCTTCTTTGACATATCACTTCTGTGGTCATTCATTGCCAAGCTCTCCCCATGGGCTCTAGGCCTGGCTGGGATGTCCCGTCCCACACCAACTAGAAGGGAATTCATTGTTATGTAGGAAGCAGGCAGAGGGCCTGAGGGCTGAGATCAGGGCTCATTGTGCTGGGTGCTGCATAGACACAGGTGTGAGGCAGTCTCTGCTCCAAAGAACTACCTAAACAGCCAAAGGGCTGGAGGGGAAACTGAGGCACAGAGAGTTTGCCCAAGGTCCCCCGGCTGGTCAGTGGCAGAGATGCAGTTGCTCCTCCAGGAACACCAACCATGACAGAACCCTGTGTCATTCCTTTAAAGACAGGCTGCAGAGGAAGCGTGAGCTAGTGGATAGAGCATCATGGGGGGGGGGGGCTCAGGAGATTCTGCCCCCAGCTCTGTCACCGACTCACTGTCTGGCCTCAGGCAAATCACTTCCCCATGTGTGCCTCAGTTTACCTACCTGTGCCATGGTGCTAATGGTACTTGCCTGTCTTGCAGTGGGGATTGTGACCCTGTCCCGCAGGATACTGTGTGCCCCCCACTCCCGTTACCCTTGTGGGACCCACTAGTGGATGCCTGCCGGGTGCTTTCAGATCCTTGGATGGAAGTGACAAGTTTAGGTCAGAGCATGTCCAATCCTCACCTGTCTCCCCATGGAGCTTGGGGTTACCCACAAAGTGCTCCCAAGGAGAGGGGAGAGCTCCCATGCCTGGCTTGCCATCCCCAATGAGCTGCTGCTGTGAGCAGACACCCCTCCCCATGACCCGTCTCCCCCAGTTGTCTTTGGGCCTGAAACAAAGGGAACTGTGAATAAATCCCTCTTTCCTGATGTGTTTGGGGCCACTGGTGGGCTGATTTTTCTCAGCTCTTCTCCTTTTTTTCCTCTCCTCTCCTCCCTTCCTCTCCCCGCCCCAACCCCTTTTCACATTCTCGCCTTTCTTCACCTTCACAATCCAAGGCATTAATGTCCTCGCCTGAGCCGAGGCTCATGTTACTCCCTTCCCCCCATCCCATTCTCCTGCATTAAAGAGAGGCCCTTATTCCCAGCCCAGCCATTGCAGGAGCTTCCTGGGACATCCCCGGGGGACTGCACGGGCTTTTCTGGGCCCCGATGGCCTTACAGCCCCCCCACCAGGCTCTGGGCTGTTCTGATCGAAACATGCCATGGTTTCCAGCTGGAGATCGCACAGCCTGGCTCCACTCCTCTTTGTTCTCTCTCCAGAGCCCAGCGAGGGGGCACTAGACAAGCCAGTCGCTCGGGTGTAAGGCATCAGGTTGGCAGCACTCATGCGCCCGAGGGGGCGCTGGGTCTGTCCCAGCTGTGCCCTCCTGAGCTAAGGAGAGTGAGTTCTCTGCAGCTTGCTCAGAGGCCTTTGCAGTTAGGGCCAGTCTGGCCTGACATTGTAGGGTTCCCCAGGCAGGTAAGCAATGTGTGCCGGTTTGCCCTGGTAGGGACACTAGTGAGATATTTGCCTTGCCACATAAGCTATTGCTACGGGTTTGCTTAGCAGGCCAGGGCCGAGCAGTGGGTGGGTAGGGTTGCACGTAAATTCTGGATTGGGCAGGAGGACTTTGCCCGGCCTCCTCATTTCTGACACTAGTGGCCCAGAGGGTGGGAGGGGCGCCCCACGTTGGTTTCTTGTAGTAGGGTTGCCCAGAAGCGCAGGACGCTGTGTGTTGGTTTGCTAGGGGTTGGTTGTTCTCACAGGCTGGCCCCCGCATGCGGGTCTGTGGATACGGTGAAGATGCCCTTTGATTCGTAGCGTTTGGCTGGCGGACAAGCGAGCCTTTTGGGTCGTTTTTATTTGAAGAGGGAAGCCAAAAAAACCGCCCAGACTTTACAGTCAAATCAAGAGAAATGGTGCGAGGGCTGGGCCCGAAACTCTGAGACATCACAGTGTTCCCTGTTTAATAAAGGGCTGGAAGAGAAACCCCGGTGTTTGCGGTGCTGGGGGCTCCAACCAGGGAGTTGCTCCTGGGGAACGATCTAGTCAAGCAGAGCCTGCAGCGTAGTTGCAATGAGATGTGATTTACCTGGACTGAAGGAAGCTACCAGACCCCGGCACATGTAAAAGGCTCATTTGCAAGGTCACCGGATCCTCGCTGTACAAGGCGAGAGGCATTTGAGTGGATAAAGATCAGGCTTGTACATGGAGGAGGTGGCGGCAGGTTGGCCGGCCATTGGACGCTGCCTGAGGAAGGAGGGAGGTGCCGGGCGAGTGGAAGCGTGGGAACTGGGCTTTAAAACCCACCTGGGTAACTTTTATGACTGTTAATAACATTTTGTGGTTGTGTGTGTGAGCCAAGGTAATGATTAGGGGTAATCAAACTGCAGGCTTCAAAGCTTGGGCTGGCCGCTGTGGGGGGGAGGCAGGGGTGGTCAGGAAGGAATCTGCGCCCCCGTCTGCCCCCATACCTCTCCGCAGCATTGCCGGGGAAGCTCTAAGGGGAGGTGGGAAAAGGCTATCTACCTCTGAAGCATCAGCTGGGGACAGTGCGGATGGTGGGATGCACAGGCATCCACTCAGCTATATGATGGGACCCCGAGCGTGATGATGCTTTGTGCCTCAGTTTCCCTATTGGCAATGCCTAGTGCTGGGAGGATTTGGTTCATTGCTGCTTTATGAGTTCCACAGAGGGTCTCTTGTTGCTAGACATATCGATATGAGGACCCCCTCTGTTGCCCTGGAAGAAGGAAGGGGATGGATGCATGGCGGCAGAGCACAGGCAGGTGGACAACACATGATGGGCGGTGCAGGCACCTTCAAAAGGGGCTTGTCTCAGCTTGGAGCATGGGCCTTACGCAGCTCTGGGCAATGAAGGACATTGCTGCCAGGTTAGGCAGCTCCTTCTAGCTAGCAGATGCCCCTGAGTTTCAGAGCTCCGTAGCTGGGTCTTGGGGTTAGATAAGAATTTCACAGGGTGGGATCCACCCGGGAGGGGCCAGTCGGGCTGGGAGACACGTTAAGGATGCAGTGGGGATGGAGCCAAGAAATGCTGCCCTGGGTTAGCAGAAGCAGAACCGAAAGGTGGCCCAGAGCGGCACCAGGAGAGGGAGCATTTGCTGGGCCCTCAATGACCTCAGCAGGAACGGCAGTGGTGGAGGCTCATCAGCTGGGTAGTTGGCCTGTGGAAATGTCTCCTCCCGTTTCTGCCTCTTTCCACCACGCTGGCAGGGTCAGGGGAAAAAGCAGGGTGACGTGGACACAGTGGGGGATGGCAGGGGTGAGGAATTGTGACTCAGTTGATGCCAACAGGGCAGGAGGCACCGGGACCCCCTGGCTTCCCCAAAAGGGGCTGCGTAAGGTCTCTACTGATAACCTGTGTTGCACAGGGCCTCAGAGTCATTGCAAGACGGAAGATCTGCGAGGAGCTGCGAACAGACGCCGGAAATTCTGTTCTCACAGCCTCGTCGTTAAAAGGCGGGACGCGCAAAGGTAGCCTGTTCTCCCGGCAGGAGGTGGATGAGACCTCCCTCTCTGCTGGACCCTGCTGTGTCTCACAAGGGTGGGCGGGTCAGGTTTGGAATATCCAAGGTGCAGATGAACACCCCCCCAACCCCTCCTTCTGTCTGTGAGGACAGGCTGCCGGGGGGTTGATTTATGAAGGGAAGCTTAGTTGTCCTGGCTGAAAACTTGGGGAGTTATCCTCTCGGCGATGGCAGAAGGGCTTGTGAGCTAAATTTAGGCTCTGAGAAGCATGTTGTGATTTTGTTTTATATGGAACCATTTGTTCCCCCTATTCTGACTTTCCACCCTTGGAATCTCTGGTCGCTGATAACAACCTTGCGCTTGTTTTCGCTATAAATAACTCTGCACGCTGGGTGTTAAGCGGAGTGACGACCCTGAGTTTAAACCAGTCAGCTGGCGCATCCTGTTCTTTGGGAGCTGGGAATCTGAGAGCTCTGGGAGCGGCCGGTGGCACGGGCCTGGGTGCCGCAGATCTGTGTTCCTCTTGCTAACCTGTACAGAGAGGGGGAGGGCTTTCAGTCGCCAGAGGCTTTTGAAGTCAGAAGCTGATCCACGGCAGGTGCAGGCAAGATGTCCTCACATGAAGGGTACATGGCAGCGAAGGGTACAACCCTGCATATTCCTGGTAAGCCTCATGGGAACAAAGGGGGCACCTCGAACCATCCAGTGTGCACCCTCTCGATTGGCCGATGTGTTCTCTTGCACAATCCCGCTCATTGCCGGAGGGCTGTGTACTGCTCCCGCATATTTGGCTGGCATCAAGTGGGGGTTTTGCACCTGCACGCACATACAGATCACGGGTACGCTCGGCACACATCCCAACTCTTGTGCATCAGGGTGACACTCCGTGAGATGTCTCCTGCACACACACGTCCCCTTTGCTGGTCTCTTCTGCACAAGTGCGTACAGTGGATACGTGCTGTGCACACCCTGTGCTGGTGTGTCTTGTGCACACTCGTGTGTTTTGCAGACGTGTTGTGGGTCAGTGGTGCACACGCACTGTCCTTTCCATGTGCAAGAAACTCACCCGGCACGTTGCCAGGCTGCCTTCGAGAGGTGGATAATGAAGACTAAAGGAAGAGCGGGGACAGGGCTGAGGGAAGGAAGAATGGAGAAGAAGGGATGCTGGGAAGCGGCAAGACAGAGAGGAGATGTAGTGAGCAGGCTATTTCATCTGGGTACAGAGGAGTCTCGAGCAGCTAGTAAAAGATTTCAGGTAAATGAAAAGGCTGCTGCAATTTCTCCTGGGGGACCTATTGAGAGGGGGGCCGGTAATTCAGCACAGGTGGCAAAAGCCATGAATGGCCGCTCTGAGCGGGAAATTCGGAGCCTTCCATTATTGCAATTAAGTTGTTAGTGGCTTGTTTTAAAAAATGGTCCCGGCAAAGAACTAATCTTAGGGCGGGAGCCCTCCAGGAGCTGGTGGCCATCCACAGCTGGGAAGAGGTAGCTGCAAGCTCCAATTCTCTGGCTACCGGTGGTCATGCCCCTGACTGGGAGCCCAGAGGGAACTGCCGGAGCTCATCTGGAGAGACCACACCACAGCCAAGCAGGCAGGGGAGAGGGATGGAGGGGACCCTGCAGAGGCTAACAACTCAGCCACACCGGTGGCTTGGGTAGATGCAAGACCCTAAACCCAAACCGTGTGGGCATCTAAGAGTGAAGGCTAACTTTGTGGTTAAGGCCCTGGACTAGGTGACAGAAGACTCCTGCGCAATCACAGATGCCCTTGGTCAAGTAAGTCACTTAGCCTGTTCCCCCCACATACAGTGAGGGTCATAGTCCTTCCTTTTGGACCAGTCTGGCTAGAAGTGAGCTCTTTGCTGGCTCTTGCTGTGTGATTGTGTGGCACCCGCGTTTGGACAGAGCCTGTAGTACCATTAATACTGCCCCTGGCAGTGGGATCTTCTCCCACGAAAGCTCATGCGATAAATAAATCTGTTAGTCTTTAAAAGTGCCACAGGACTCTGTTGTCTTTCTACAATAGACTAACACGGCTACCCCTTTGGAATTTGCCCCTGGCTGTTTGGGTGGAAAGAGGTGGCTGAGTGCTCTCTGTGCTGGCTGCATCGAGAACGGCCAGGTCCTCTGTGTGACTGCATAGCGTAGGGAGGTGTGTCTTGTGCATGGGCGTAGAAGGGGCATGGTGTGTGGGTGTACAGGAGGGAACGTGACTGTTTTGATTACGCCTTCATGTTTGGCATTTGGCAAGCTCAGCTCACCTGTTGCCATAATGGGTCTATCATTTCGCCTGCTGGGCCCACTCTGAGCTGCTTGGGGAGGAGACTGCCTGATGCCCTGGGTCTCTGAAGACACCCTGCAAATTATGCACCAGGCACGCGGAGAATGCCAGCACAAACAGCGTTGGATGGACGAGGGAATGGGGGTCTTCTCGGCTCTTGCCCACCCCTGGATTCACACCTGTCCTGACAGGGGCAGCCAGGATGCGGCTGTGCAGCTTGGCACACAGGCTCATGAGACCACTCGCTCAGTGAGTGACGTTCTTTGGGTTCGTGGACAGATCGGCCCCGGCTGAGGCTCACTTTGTCATTCCCAACAGCTGAAGAGAGAGCAGGGCACGGGAAAGAAACCGCCGCCTTCTCCAGCAGGTAGGGGTGGGAATAATCCAATGACACATTGCGAGAGGAACATCACTGAAGTGTATTTTCCCCCGTCTTTCCATTTCTTTCTTGCCATCTCTCCTCTGTATTAGAGCCCAAAGTCCCTCTGATGGGTTTACCCTCCTTTCTTGTCATTGCCAGACGTGATATTGACAGGATTCCTGTGCCCATGAAAATCACCGGGATGGGAACAACTTGGTCAGATGATGGAGAGGGCCGTGAGTTACATGATACAGACATGGAAATGTCCACCATAGGGCGAGTACACCGGCTACTGCAAACAAACACGGCGTACACCCAGCACATCCCACGGGAGTGCACCTGCCGTAAACCACTGAAATCATGGAAGATATTGATCAAGTGTGCACGTGCGCCGAATAGCCATGTAAGCTGCATGCCTGCGCACACAATCTGCCCACAACAGGCACAAGTTTGCCGGGGAAGTACCCATGGTGCAGCCATAAACTGCTTGTTCCCACTGTGCACAGCCACGCAGAGAAAACCACCCACACGTAGTGTGTGCACAGGATACATAGGCAGTGTGCACAAGCATGTGCAGATTATCAAAGTGGAACAGTAGTTGAGTGTGCACCAAATATACTAACGGAGCCCATGAGCGTCCGTTCAGCACACCCACACATCACCCAAGTGTGCTCACGGTGCTGTCACATGGCACTCCCAAAATGCACAGATGCCCCCGCAGATGTCTGAGTGTGCACAATCAGAGGACACCCACCCCTGCAAAACACGAGTGCTTGCATGCCCACAGTGCACATGTATGTATAAAGTACGTGTGAGAACCACAAACCCGTAGGTGCAAAGACAAAGCCGTCCGGGTCACTGATGCTGGTGTAAATCGGGAGTAACTCACTTACCAGGTAACTAACCAAAGGGCACGCTGGGACTTTGAGGGCTCTGTAGCAGCGTCCACGTGGGGCATTACTGTGGCAAAGAAGCGCACTGTGAATCTATAGCTTGACTTGCCATTCAGTAACGTTCTGTGTAGACAAGCCCCCAGTTAACGACTTACAGATCATTCCAGTTTTAAACCGGTGTGGGATCAGAATCCTCGAGCCCAGTGGGAGCCCCTCCCAGCATGTCCTCCTTGCAGCAGCTGGCCAGCTAAGCATGGACGGGATTGATGTTTCAGACAGGGGCAGTCTCTCTCATCCATCTCTTCCTGCCGCTGATAAGGACAGTTAGAAAGTTCTGTTCACTCCGCAGAGTGCTGGTCTCCTCCAGATCTAATCAGCCGGAGGAGAAACTGGCTGCCTCCTGGCTGATGGGGCTCCCTGACAGATCACTGAGTAGCAGAGAGGTATCTCAGTCTGCCATCTCAGACCCGTCTAACAAGCTCATTAATTAAAGGCTGATTTCCCTGTCAGCAGAACCCCTCCCCGCCCCCCCGCCTCATCCACCGCCTTCTCCACCTCTCAGATCCCACGGCCCTCTGATTCAGAAATGATTGCCAGGCCAGCCCCTCAGTCACAAGGCAGCCAAGGATGGCGTTCCTGTCGGGCTGGCCAAAAGCGGAGCAGACCCGCCGGTTGGGTGACTTTCACGCCAAGGCGTTTATTTCAAGGTGGCTCCGTCCCACAGCCCTTCCTGCTCAAAGCTATGTTCTTCCCCCAGCGCCTCGCACAGGCTAGTCCCCAGCTCACTGGGGAGTGTGCCAAGCCTGGCTGTCTTCGGGGTGGATCTCCTGCACTAAGCTGGATGGAGATGGGGGTCTCGGCTGGAGACTGCTGAGCAAAACCTCTCCCCTCGGAGTCAATGCTGATCTCAGGGCTGCCCTGGGGGCACCATGCTGCAGGCCCGGGTGTGGTGTAAGCTGCCAGTCCATAGTGAGGATGACACACACAGTCTCGCTCGCTCGCACACACATGTGCAGTTACCTGCTTGCACAATCACACCTTCCCATGAGGCTATAGTGCTTGTCTCAGCTATAGCAAGGAAGGATGATGTTGGGGTAAGATCCTAGGCTGGGATGGAGACCTGGATTCAATTCCTAGCCCAGCCACGAACTGTCGAAGTGACCTGGGCCAAGTCACTTAACCTCTGTAACATGGGGAGGCTCAGCCTTTCTTCCTCTGGGTGGTGTAGGGATGGTCACCCCACAGAGCTGGGGGGCTGTAGCAATGTCTGGGCCGAGGGTCATGGTGTGAATCCCATGGTGGAGGAGGTTGGATGAGTTCCTGAGCTGCGTGGGTGTCTTACACACACAACCTGCTTGCTCGGACACCCGGGAAAAGCAGGCAGCAGGGTGGCCTGGAATTCCTCTGCCCAGTCTAACCACCTGGGTGCTTTGTGTGAGGCTACTGGGCGCCGGGTGAGAGCTGCTCGGCTCCACTTCCATAGGTCCATCAACAGCCATCAGAGGGGAGCAGAGCTTCCCTGGGGCTGGGCTGGAGCGAAAAGCTGCCTTGACCCAGTCCCAAAGCCACCCTGCCCCCTGCCTCCATAGGAGTGCCCTGCCTGGCAGATGAAGCCTCCCGAGAGCGACTGCCCCAGCAGAGCTAGATCCATGGATGTACCCCTTGGGAACCAGTCCCCATTGCTGCAGGTCTCCCATGGGATGCCGGTCCCCTACCCATTGCATTGTATGTGTTGATGGGACTTCCCGTTGCAAAGCCAAGTTCACTCCTATCTGCTATCCCTCCCCCATCCTCCCCGGGTCTGGAATGTAATCAGACTGTACTGAGCTCACGTGTGGGTGCGTGCACACGTGAGTGCAAGTCCAAAGGATGGCACTACCTGTCAGGTCCCAAAGGGGGCAGATCAGACATGCCAGAGAAGAGGGGGCTGGAGAAGAAGCAGCCATCCATACTGCTGACATTCAGGCCTGAGATGGGTTTGAACTGGTGATCCAGAGATGAAAAGCTCTATAGTGCGTTCCTAGAACCTCGCCCCATTGCCCCCAGAAGTGGTGGGAAAAGGCTGAAATTTTCCCACATCCAGCTGTTTGCTATTTGTTTGTCACATGGAAGCAATCATGAGCTGGCAAGGACTCTGCGGTTTGGCACAGAGTTATTTCTGGGGCAGCTTTCGTGTTTCTACAGATGCCATCTGAGCATCCCTCACATTTTCACTCCTTTTTTAAATCATCATTGGCAGAAACACTAGACTGAAAACTCTTTCCATTCCCCAGGTTCTCATTTTTCTCCTTCTTCCACCTTGCTGGTTTGCTACAGTGGAGTTGCTCATGAATTCTGGGCCCTGCCTTCTGGTTTACTAATATAGGATAGCTCAAGGAAAGCTGCACTCTACATCCCATTGCTTGGAAGATCTGCATTCTGAGTCCTAGTTTACATCAGAAGGCTGCACAAGGCAGACGGGAGCTGCTTTATTATTGCAGAATTGCTTATAAGGTCCAGGCACCTGTCTTTTTTTCTTTTTTCTTTTAATGGAAAAATAAAAAAAGAGCAACTGAAGCTGTTCCTTTGAAAAAAAAAAAAAGAAATCACACCCTGACTTGCACAGGATTTGCAAAGAGACGGAAGATGAAAACAAGGCAGACCAGACCTGATGCCAGGCAATTTCTTTTTAAGTTGTTACTTAAACTTTGCAATGTGATAGTGATAACAAAGGGGGAAATAATTGACATGCAAATGAAGAGCCGTATTTTTTATTTCTCTGAGAGCTGCGTTCTGAATTCCACTGGGGATTCGCTCACATGTTTTAATGTTTAAAGTCAACCCTGGACGCTTTGGAGAATAATTCAGTTTCTTTTACAGCCAGGGGTACATCAAAATGGTCTTTAAAAAATATACTGCACTGTGTCACCCTCCATCTGACTGCTCATAATTTCCCCTTTGTAAAACATTAAAGATGAGCTGCAATCCGAAACTAAAGCCTCGCCGCCTGAGAACGGCAGGAGGAAATGAATCTGATTTTCCGGAGAGCTTATGTACTCGGATGGCCCCTGTCACTAGTGTCTGAGCACCTCACAATCTTATTGTATTCCTCATATGACAAAGGGCCATGTTATGATCCCCATGTTGCCCAGGGGAAACTGAGGCTCGGTGGGGGATAAGACTTGAGGCCAAGTCCCTGTACCTTTGTTATTGCCACACCTTATGGTGCCAGCTCTGAATCAATGCAGCCATTGGGGCTTCAAGTGTGGAGGACGGCGGTGGTCAAAAACCCCACAGCATGGACGCACCATGAGTGACTTGCCTAAAGTCACCGAGAAAGTCTGGTGACTTGAACTCAGGTCTCCCAAATCCTGGCAGCTTCCCTAACCACTAGATGACCTTCTCTTCCAGTGAACCAGACACAGAAAACATCCCACTGCTGTACTGATGGAGGCTATCAGCTCCTCTCCTCAAGGGAAGAGCTGGAAGCCTCATCGCTCAGGAAAGTAAAAAGGAATGGCTCCAGATTTTCACAAGGGACTAGTGATTTGGAGTGTCCAGCTTGAGAGACCACAAAAGGGCATGTTTTTTCTGAGGGGCTGATGCTCAGCACTTTCTAAAATCCTCCTCAGAAGTAGCTGACCCTGGATGAGCAGCATTTGACATATTTGGCCTCAGGTGATCAAAGGAAAGATCTTTTTAACACAGTGCACAGTTAACCTGTGGAACTCATTGCCACAAGGTGCCACTGCAGCCAGGACTGGAGCAGGCTTCCAATGGGGGCGGAACATTTATATAGGTGGGGAGAACATCCACTGTTATGACAACAAATGAATAGATAAAAGAGTGTTTGAAAGGGTTTAAACTTTTCTGCTCTAAGACACATGCCAACCTCTATGGGCTAAGAATTTTCCCAAGGGAGAGACAGCTGCCTCCTACAGGTTTCTCGCACCATCCCTGAAGTGGCCGGTACTGGCCATGATTGGCACAGGTTACAAGAACAGAAAATCCCTGGGTCTGACGCAGTCTGGTGGTTCCTAAAAACATAGGCCATAAGCAGCAAGCTGTGCCCTGACTGGTCTGGGTGTCTCCGTGACATCGTTCCATACAGCGACTGTCCCAAAAAATACCAGACTAATCAACGTGGGAGGTGATCAGGAAAGCCAAATGTTCTGTTCATCACAATGATCTCATTAATAATGCTGATAATCAACTTTTCTCTCCCTCCCCGTTCTCCGTACCCTCTTGGGTCACTCCTGGTGCCAGGGGAGCGACCAGATTGGGAGCAGCTTTTTAGGAGCCAGCAGGCCCTTTTCTGGAGGTTAGCGGCCAGATCTGGCTTTGCTTTGCACAGCGCAGCGGGGAAGTGGCCCGGCGCGTTTGCTGCTGTCTCGTGAGGGGGATGAAATATTGACGCCGCGTTCGGTTGGCTGCTTGCCCGGCGTCCTATATTAGAGACCCCTTTGTGAGAAGAGGCGGCTTTTAATTTCTAATTACGATGGTTCCTTCTCACTGCCTGTCAGAGGCACCCGTATTATTAACGTCCCCCTCGTGGCAGGGGAGGAGGGCTTGGGGCAGGTTGCACAATCAGGAAGACAATGAAGGGGGAGGGGAGGGAAGGGGGGGTGAGGGAAAGGACTGCGGATGAGGCTGTGCAAGGCATAGAGGAGAAGGATGTTTGGTGCTGGACAGTTACACCTGAATCGCCTCCATGCTAGGGGTTCCCAGGACCTGGGAGACAACAGGAGGGTTGCCCACGTCATGGCTCATAGCTGACCCCGGTGCACAAGTTTCCCCATCCCAAGAGCTGTGAAGCAGCGAAGTCTCCGTGTTACAGGTTCTACGGCAAGGAGTGTTGCTGGTGTTTGTACTTGTTCTTCGCAGCTTTTGGTTTGCACAACACAGCGGGGGGAACATGCTTTCTCCCTAACTGGGCCCCCGCCAGGCCTTACCTCGGTGCTGAGGCTGGATCAATGGGTCCTTCCAAGCGGAGAGTTTCAAGGGAACTCAAGGAATGCTTGGTAAATTGGCTTCTGCTCCCATTTTTCCTGGTCTGTGCCACTTTGGTTCCCCCATCGACCTTTCCACCTGCTGGAGCCATCAGATCTCAGCCCCAGGCAGCCTGTATCTGTGCAAGGGCCTCCTGCTGTGCCCAAAGACAGGGCCTTTAAAATCCCTCTGCCCAGTGCCTCACTGCAGTTTGAACTGCAAGAACTTCCTAGGTGCACCCCCCCTCCACTCCTGCGATCCCCTTCCTCCCCCCAGGGAAGGGTTGGGGGCGTCACAGCACGGCCTTTCCTCAGGTGCTGTGTGCAATTTCACCCTTGATGACTTCTTCTGGTAGGACACAGGGAGAGAAGGCGTTTTGATTTAACCAGAGTCCCAGCTCACTGGTTACACGAAATTGACTAATCAATTAAATTGTTGCTGGCTTGTTAATTATAGAAACTGGACAGAATCCAAGGGCCTTGGGTTCGGGTTCAGTTCCTGCCACTTCTCCCCGTGCTCTGAGTCCTGGGCACCCCCTCCTATTTGCCTGGTGAAATTGCCTTTGTGATCAGAGAGTTACAGCAGGACTGCTCGGATGGGACACATGGAAGGGACGAGGGAGCCTTTTGCCTCCATAGGTTCTACTCCTGCGGAGGGGAATGAAGCGGGTGGGGGGAGGTTGGGTTTTTTTAAGCTGTCTGTTTCAGGCTCCAGTGTATTTCAATTGATTTTCCAGCACTCTGTACATCCCGATCTGATTGCATTTCAGACAAGAAACAAGCACAAACCAGCTGAGTGCTGAGTGCTATCTCTGGGTTCTAATGAGAAAATATCACTCACTGGCTTCCCTGCTCCCGCTGCTGCGAAAGGCAGCGGGTCTGCTGGAAGAGGAAGGAGGGATGATCCAGTGTTTGGAGCGCTAAGCTAGGACTTAGAGACAGGCTGACTAGAGGTCCCGATTTTATAGGGACAGTCCAGATATTCGGACTTGGTTTTATACAGGCACTTCTTCCCCCATCCTGATTTTTCACACTTGCTGTCCAGTCACCCTATGTGGAGACCCAACTTCAATTCCCTGTTGTGCCACAGACTTCCTCTGTGACCTTGGGCGAGTCACTTAGCCTTTCTGTGCTTCTGGTCCCCGGCTGTAACGTGACACCGATGTGCCAGAGGGGTGTTGTAAGGAGCGTGTGAGGCGCTCAGATAGGAGGCCGTATAAGTACTGTAGACTAAAGAGAAATGGACTGTGGGGAGTCGGCAGGAGAGTCCCATGGGAGAAGCTCAGTCCAAGTTTGCCCAAATGGATCAGGAACTTTCGAGGTTTTTCCATTATATCTAACCTCAGTCTCCCCTGCGGCAGATTAAGGCCACTGCTTCTTGTCCTGCTTTGAGTGGACATGGAGAACAGCCCTTAACATATCTGAAGAGGTGCCGCCTCAGTCTTCTTTTCACAATACTAAACATGTCCCCTTTTTCTTAAACCTAGCCTCTTTATCACACTGAGTTGGGGGGCACCGCTGGAGTACCTGTGTGCGCTGCTGTCTTCTCGTTTAGCCCTGGAAGAGCTAAAGATGCTAAGCACAATGTTGCAACTAGGAGTATAGACGGCACCTTGCCATAATGCCCTTGAGTGAGAAAAGGGAGCAGCCACTTTTGGAAGCCACTTTGATCTTGGGCACTTTGAGCTGCTCATCTAGGTTTAATAAAAGATTGTGTTCAGGAAATCCAGGCAGCTGGTTCTGCAATGCCCACAGCCTCGCCACGTCCTTTCCTGCCTCCTTTTCTTAGGGCCAGATTTTCCACAGAGTGGAGCACTCACCAGCTCTCAGTTGTGACAGATTTCAGAATCTGTGCTGGGCCCTTAAGGAAGTCGCACCCCTGGAACTATTCTGGGAGTTCCTCTCCCACCCATCAGACACTTGGGCAGTTCCTTTGTTCAGGGGCAAGAGGAGAGCCGCAGGCCCGAAACCCGGCTCTGTCAGAGGCTTCCCCATAATGGCTAATGGCTGTTGTCCTTGTGAATTGCAGAGCGCGAGATTTGCCGGCTGTGGACATCAAGCGCCAACGCAGAACCTTCTGGCAATTAATCTAGAAAGCCAAGATTGTATTGGAATGGAGTGGGGAGTGAGCATCCAGGGGCCACGCTGGCCCTGTAACAAACCCAGTCTCCTGGGCAGGAGCAGTTCAGGGGTACCCCCCCCCCTAGGTCCACCAGAGTGAGAGGAGGTGGGGTTTTCATTCATGCTTCTTTACCCGCTCTCTCTCTCTCTCTCTCTCTCTCTCTCTCTCTCTCTCTCTCTCTTTTTACTTCTCTTCTTTTTTTACCTCTCCATAAATGTGTCTCTTCGCCCCAGAGCTGGGTTGAATGATGCCAAAAGAGTGAGCAATTGGATGAGGTGTTGTCCTGAAGGCTCAGAGCAAGTCCATGGGTCGGGCAAGTGCTGGAGGTGGGGGGGGGGGAGCTGCTGTGTTTCTGGGGAATGAAGGGGGTTAGCAAGGCCTCAGCTGTGGTTCAAGTGTGTTGAGATGTGGCTTTCTGCTTGCTTGGGTATCTAGTTTGCAACGGCTGCAGCTTTATTGTTCTGAAAGGAGGTTGGGTGGCTTCTAGGGAAAGCCGGGATGGTAAAGAATCCAGGGGCATGTTCCTGTGGGGGGGATTTGGGGTGCGTATCCCAGTCGGGGGGTCTATGCAGAAGGTTAAATGGGGGGATGCTGTATCAGGCTCTGGCAGTGATTTGTGTCTGTGGGGGTGTTGTGCCGGGCTCCGGCAGTGGGGTGTATCTGGGAGGTGGAGTTCAGCTGTGGCTTGTGTCTGTGGGGGATGCGGTGTGGTCGTCCACCCGTCTCTCCCACTCACCAACGTGGATTTAGACCACTGAAATGTTGAGCAAGATCTAAAATTGCCCCTGTTCAGTGCCTGGCTGGGAAGATGCTGTCCAGGGCAAGACGGGGGCCAGCGTTGGGCCCCTGGCAACTCAGCCAAAGCAGCCCCTGAGCTCCCCCACCCAGAGAGCCCCTTCCCCGGACACTGGGGGGGAGCTCTTTTGAGCTGCCTGTGTGGGTTCTGCATTCACTGGTGCGGGTGGCTCTGGGCAGCTTCTCCCCAGTTTGGATTAGGTCCTGGTGGGGGACACGCCCCCTTGCACATGGGGACCCATGGTGCTCCAGGGCAGGAAGCGCTGAAGGGCTCTGATGACTGCAGGGGGGTGTGACAGAAGAGTGGGAGAAGCAGAGGGGAGGGAAGGAGTGTGGGATTGAGCTATGGAAGGAGGGAGCTAAGTGGAGAGTGGAAGGAACCGGCTTTTCCCAGCATATTTGAGATTCTTTCGTCTGGGAATGACACTTCCCGTCACCCTTCGAAGCAACAATCCTCACATCCCCGCAGCCTCCACCATAGCCACAAGACAGCAGCACTTGGCTCCCCGCCCAGTGGCCTGAACCCCCTCCCTCAGATCCCCCCACATAAAGCAGGAGTCCAGGAAGCCTGGGCTCCTGGGAAGAGCATTGGGTTTCCTGGTCTGACCTACCCCTCAGCAAGGAGGGCTTGCTGCAGGCCTCGGGCGGAGCTGGGCTCTTAAGGGATGTGACAGAGGCTGGGTTCTTGGGGCAGAGCAGCACAGGGACAAAAGGCAGTTCTCAGTCACCACCATTTTGGCACAGCTGCGTTGCACAGAGAGGGAAACTGAGGCACAGGAAGCGGGACTTGGCCAGGGCCACACCCTGAGTCAGTGGCAGAGCTGGGTCTAGAACCCAGGAGTGCTGGCTCTAACCACTAGACCTCTCCCCTCCCAGAACTGAGGCTAGAGCTGTAGGGACCTCAGCCCCATGCAGCCCTCCCCTATCCCGGGGGACAGACAGGAGCTGAGAGCTGGTGCGGAAGGGCCTTCCAACAGTAATGGAGCCGAGTAAGGGGTGGGGAGCATCTGTCTACCTCTCCCCCCCCCCCCCGGCCCCTTTCTCACCGGCCCCCTGGGCAGGGAGAAACTCGAGCCGTGGCCCCTCCCTACCCCCCAATGGGGGCCGTGATGGTGCTGAACAGCTGCTTCCATTAGCTCCTTTGAAACCGGAACGGCCGGACATTCCCTCCCCAGACCCTTCTCGCCTTTTGGGGGTGTGTGGGGGGGGTCTCTGCCTGCCCCCTGCTGGCTGCTGCATGCCACTGCACCCTCTCCCCTTGCCCCTCACACTCCTGTCTCTCGTAGGTGTGAAGGGCGCCCGTCCGTCCCGGAGACCATGAGGCCGTCCTGCGCTCTGTTCATCTTGCTGCTGCTGGAGGGGACGGCCGACGCCGTGTTCCCGGAAGAGCCCCGGCCCATTAGCGTGGCCCCCGAAGACTGTAAGTGAGGGACACGGAAGTGGGGGGGCAGGAGAGGAAGGGGGTGAGCAAGGAAGAGCTTGGTGATGGGGCACATGCATGGGAGCACAGGGAACGGTGGACGCTGACAGAGATGGGGGGCAGCTGCATTGGGGGGGAAGGGGGCAGTGGCAGCTGGGCGGGGCTGTGTGAGATGGCAGACAATAGCACGCAAGGGCCAGGCCTCCGTCAGCTGAGCGGGAGAGGGTCATTTTCTTGGCATGCAACAGGGCAAATAAATTGGCATGTGAGCAGGGGTGGCCCTGCAGAGTTGGCAGAGAGGGGCCGTTCCAAGCCAAAGGTGGTGTCTGCAGTCGGGATCAAGAGGCACCAGCAGAGCTGCCCTCACCTCTGTCCAGTTGATCCTGTCGAGCTGATGGGAAGAGAAGCCTGGGCTGAGCTATGGCTGCAAAACTCAGGCCGCTCGCCATCTAGGCAGGAGCGGAGCAGTGGGGGCGTGGGGCAGAGGGGGGCCCTGTTGAAGAGGGGACCTACAGGTGCGGTTGTCTCTGTGTCCCCGGGCAGATGTGAAGCACTACTCGGTGTTCGTGGGCAGCGGGCTGAGCCGTTTCTCTGCAGACGGCGGCAGGGAGGAGCGACTCAACATCCAACGCATGCTGAAGGTCAACAGGACTCTGTACATCGGGGACAGGTAAGGCACCTCCTCTGGGCTGGGGGCCCCCTTACCTGGGGCCAGTCTTCTTTGAGCATCCACTCCCCAGGGTACAGGACACAGGAGAGGCAGCAAACAAGAGTTCCTGGGAGCCAGGGCAAGAAAGGGGGAGAAGCCCCAGGCAGAGAAGAAGGATCTGTGGGGTGAGAGCAGTCAAGGGAGCGGGTGCAGATGTGGGGTAGAGGAGATTACGGTAGGGGACTTGGGGAAGCAGAAGATCTCTGTGATCTCAGCTGTCTTTGTGCTTCCTCCTCTCTTTTTCCTGCAGCCTGTCGTGGTGGAGGGGCAGGGGCAGACCCAGAGGACCTGGGGGCAAGGCCGGGGGGGGGGGGGGGCCCAGGACAAGGTGGGGGATTCATGCCAAACAGGCAGACCTTGGGGAGCTTGTGCCCTGCCAGATCAACAGAGCAACCTCTGCAGGCTACAGGAAAGGGGGAGATGCTGAGGACAGTGGGGAATGTCAAGGTCCCCCAGATTTGGGTCCAGCCCCCCATGTGGTAATGGAGATGCGGTGCAGTGCTCCACTCACATTTGTGCCCCCACCCCAGTGAGTCACTAATGGACCTCTACTGTCTGGGTCCACAACAAGGGACACCCCGATTGGAGGCTTTGACCTGCCGTCCTCTTTGGCTTCCCCCCTCCCAGAGGGGACCCCAAAATCTGCATCTCCCCCACCCCGCCATGTGACTCGCAGCTCTGGCTCCCTTCACAGGGGGGTCCTGATATATATGGCTCTGAGCCCCTCACTGGAGCCTGCTGCCATGGTACGAGCCAAAAGCCAGATCTGAGTGTGCACCTTTATCCCTTCTGGCTGGAACGCGACATTTAACCGGGCTTCCCGCCTCCGCGGCTGGTTAACAAATCGTGCAACCATCGTTTGAACCCAGCGCAGCAGATCTGCACTTCTGGGCTTTGTGCGCTGAGTAGAAAAACAAAGTCCCTGCTTCACCTGAGCCGTCCTGACCCAGAGAGAGATGACTGTGTTTACTGTACTGGTGATGGTAGCACCCAGATACCTGCTGTCGGGCTCAGCATAAAGAGAGAGCGTACCCATGGACCGGCACCAAAACCAAGGGTGGTCTTTGCTAGCCAGCCCCACCCTGCAGATCCATGGCAGCCAGTACAGTTTCCAGCCCAGAGATGGTCAAACTGGTCGGAGCCCTGATCAGGAGCCTGCATCGTATAACAGCTGCCACACTCATCAGCTTGGTCGGCACTGAGGTGTGGGACTGAATGGCCCCTGGTGGCTGGTATCTCTAAGGCAGAGTTGCAGCATCTTGGCCAGGCAATTAGTGGGGGGGGATCTTGCCCTGCTCCTGCACCCAAGCTGGATAAACAGAGATCTAGTCTCTGGGGCACTCGGACACTGCAGCAACACACGGAGATCTAAAATGCAGCCCATAGACACAACAGGTCCCCTCAGCATCCAGTGCTGCTCCTCCACCTGAGCACGGAGCTCCAGTGATGACAGGTCCCAGCATGCACTGCTCCTCTTCCACCTGAGCAGAAGGCTTGGTCCATCCCAGCATGCAATTCTCTGTCTAGACTTGAGAAGATGTGCACTGTAGAGACTACAGCCCCCAGCATGCAGTGCTCCTCTAGATTCTATTGGCTTTCTGCTGAGATTGAATAATGCATGCTGGGAGCTGTAGTCGCTGTAGGGTGCATCCTCCTCCGCTGAAGGAGATGGCCCTGGGACCCTGCCTAGATTCCCTAGAATATACCCAGTACAGGCTTTGGCTGGCAACATTTGCACATCCCCTGCTGGCTGGTGCTGAGAAGGGAATGTTTTCCAGGCACTTTGTTGCCTGGGAGTTTTCTGCCAGTCCATCAGGCCAAAAGCATTAGAACGCAAATGAAAATAAATGCGTATTTAACTTATTCATTCATTAGCCCAAATGTATCAGTTTTTGCCATACCAGTTTAATTGAGATGAATAAAAACAGATCTGGCCACTCAGCGCATAAATTAGCCACTCGTAGATCGGCTCCATGAATCATAATTTTGCCTCAGCACTTACACGCCGGCAGCAGCACTCAGGCAGCGAACTTTTACCGTCCACGGCTGCCACTTAACTGCACCGATTATGGTGGGAACTAGCCCCATAAATCAGCACACAAAGCGTGATTGAGAAATTGCCACTGAGACTGTGGTGAATTCCCCCAGAGCCGTGTGCTTGAGGCATTGTGAGTGTACTGCCCCAGATTCATTCACCCAATCTATCTCACCTCACCAGACTCTTCACTTCCTCACTCTTGTGTCCCACCCCAACCCTACTGGCGGCAGATCCTCCAGAGCCGCCTCCTCCAATCTCCCCGCATCTCCTAATTTATGAACAGCCCATCCATGGCCCCACGAAGATGTGAGCCGTCCTCATCAGTCCCCTCCTGGCGCTGGCCAGTGGGGTTCTTCACCTTACCAGGAGGAGGAACCTGGATGGGGAGATGCTCTGCTATTTGCCCTCAAGTCACATCTCGGGGTAGAGTTTCTCTGGGCGTGTGCACTGGCTCCCTGAATGCCTTAGAGGTGCAGTGGGCACCATCTGGGATTCTCTGCTTGGTGTTTCCCTCTAGATCCCTACTTCTCTCCCGGTGACCTTCACTTCCTTCCCTGATTTTTCATTTGTTGTTCCCCAGAATGATCTGATTACTGGGTCCTGTGGCTCCTCCCCTTAGGCTGGTGGGAGAGGCACTTTAGTTGGGGGTCAGCAAAAGCCCTAGTGATTCAGCAGGGGCTATGGAAACCCGCCCACTCCCCCTCCCCGCTTCTCCCCCCAAAGGCTGATATAACAGGTCGCCAGTGACCGTAGTCTCTAGCCACTTATATGTCACCGGCCCAAAGTGTGTGCCAAACTGCCTTAGTGGGGCAGTTGCATCAAGGAGGAAGGGACAGCGTGGGCAGAGCAGGGCATGTTTGATTTGTGTCCACAGAGAATTACTGGCACGTGGCTGGAGGCATCAGGAAATCAGGAGCCTCCAGCCGGGGATGTGAGGACGGGAGGGCTGTCTTGTCTCCCCAGGGGCTGGAGATATTAACAGAGCAGTATGTCCTCACAGCCCAGCAGAAGCTGTGTCCGTCACACTAAATGTCCCCCATGCACCCCTGCAGCAGCAAGCCCGGAAGCATTTAGGGGCCTGATTTGCCACCCAAACCCCAACTTCTAGGAGCCCCCGCTGGGAGAGTGCACGATTTGCCCCTCTTCTGTCCTTTGTCTGGCATGGAGGCGGGGAGGCCGTTCAGTCGCAGCAGAGGAGCACAGAGGATGACGCAGCCTCCGCAGAGAAGGAATTTGGGGCTGCCAGCTCCACATCCCTGATGAGGCGGAGAGCTGAGTGACCTGGGGGCATCTCCTCCATGCCGCACCTTCTGCCTCTAATGAAGACACAGGGCTGGCTCTGCTCGTTTGCCAGAGCCCGGGAGGCAGCAATTAGGGGGAAGTTTCCCAGAGGTTCATTAATGCACCATCACTTGTAAATGATGCAGGAGCCAGGCAGGTGGGGGCGGAAATGGCTGTGGGAGGATGGGGAGGAGCGGAAGGGGCATAGGAATCAGCTGGGTGCTGGCAGGGGCTCCGTAACCCATCCCAGGTGTGGAGGGAACTGAAGGGGAGCCCAGGAGAGGGGGCAGGATATGGAGTGGGGCAAGGGGACAGGGACCAGCAGAGGGGTGGGGACATAGCATCCAGTTGTGGAAGGGCTGAGGGAACTGGGAGAAAAGGTTTCCCCCTGCACTCCTAGAAACTGCCCCCCCCCAACAGGCCCCCACTTCCTAGGACAGATTCTTCCACTGGCAGAGTCCGCCCTTCAGGGCTGCAGAGGAGGGTGCTAGACCTTTGACCGCCCCCCCCCCTCCCATGGAATCTGAGAGCAAAGAATTTTTTGCCCTGACAGACAGACGGACGGGGGGAGGGGCAAGGACAAGGCTGATGCCCCTGTGGGGGGGGGAGTTCACCAGGGAGGCATTGCTTTCCAATAGTCCTGGGCTTCGGACACAGGGATCCCCTCTCCCTGCCCCAGTAGGACCCACCCCCCCCACCCCGGTGGAGTTCCTCTCCTTTCCCTGGAAAAAAGCCCACCACAGCTCAGCCCCCCCAGAATAGCCCACTGGTTCTGTGTGGTGTGGGGGGGGCACCGTCGCCATGACAGATGGGTGACGGGGATGGCAGACACATGTCAATCAGAGAGCTCCTGGCAGGTGCGGGGGAGCCGAGAGAAGCCGGAAGAAGTGACACCCATGTCCTTATGAACTGCTCTTCTAACCTTCCTCCCACAGCCCTGCCCCCCAGGGACTGCAGGCACTCAGTCTCATGCACCCCACTTGGGGACCCCTCTGCCTCTCCGTGCATACAGTGCCCTGCCTCAGCCCCGTCTATGGACCTCCTTCCCACAGCCCTCAGTCAGCCTAGGACATGGGGCCTGCTGGGGTGGGCAGAAAGGACCCTGCGCTTTCCCCGGATGCCTCCTTCCTGCCACAGACGCCATGTGCCTGACAGGCACCCAGGAGTGGAGCAGTTGGGAATGCTTGGGAAATACTTCCCATGTCAGATGGGGAACGTGCCCCTAACCCGCCCAATATCATCGTGTCCCAGCCACGATGCTGGCTCTTACACCCATGCACACCCATGTGTGTGTGTGTATATTGGAGAGGGAGGGGAGTGCATGCGTGTGCATGCACACGTGTGTTAGGACACTCCTAGAGGTGTCATGTGTTGGGATGTGCGGTTGTGTGAGAGGGATGTTATGAGTGGGTGTCTAGTGACTCGTTTGGGGCTCAGTGTGTGTGATGAGTATGTAGGTACCCAGGGAGGGGTTGGGAATGAGTTGGGGGTGCATTCCAGGGATTTTGGTGGGGGTGTTGTTTGGTGATTCAAGGACGTGTTATGAGCATGTAGGTTCTCAGCACAGGGTGGGAGCTGTTCTGGGGTGTGCACTGAGGGATGTGTGATGTGGGCTGGCAGGGTGGGGTAAGGGACTGTGTGGGTTGCACAGGGCTGTATAGTTCTGCCCCATTGTCTCACTCTCTCTCAAGCGCCTGTCCCCTTTCTTTTCCATCAGGGATAACCTGTACCGGGTCAGCCTGGAGTCTGCCACAGCCAGTGAGATGCGCTACCAGCGGGTATGTTCGGGGCCTGGGCGGCACAGGGGGGCTCTCCCACTCACAGCTAACCCACGGGGACAGCTCCCCAGGCCTCTGCCAGGAACCAACCTCACTTTTTCGTGGGCTTGGCGCAAAGCCACTGCCTTCCAGGGGGAGCCTGAACGCAGGATCTCACCCAGCAGCTCTAGGGATCCTAGAAATTAGAAGCCCTGGGCATGTGCCGTTCAGGCTGCTGCTGTCACACAGGGTACAGGGTGCTTGGGTGGGTGTCTTCCCTCCGTGCATAGAGATGCTTTCTCAGCGTCCAGTAATATTCCACATGCAGGGAGCTAAGACCCAGCCATCTCGTCTCACCGATGGCTAAGGCTGGCTGGGGCTAATTCAGCACCCAGGGCCTATCACGCCTCTGAGTTTCACTTTAGTTCCCTTTCGGTTTTATTTCCAGAAACTGACGTGGCGGTCGAACCCGCATGACATCAGCATCTGCCGGATGAAGGGAAAGCACGAGGTAAGGGTGTAGCCTGCAGAACTGCCTGGCCTGGGGGGGAAGTGGCGTCTCTCAGGTCTCTGCCCATCAGGCTAGGTCTCAGCCCACTCCCGTCAGGCTAGGGCTCCCAGGTGCTTGGCCTCACTCCTGGCAGCTCAGAATCGTGGCCCCACACCAGTGGCAGGATATACTCCCAGCTTGGGAATACATCAGGATCCACAGTCCACCTCACTCGTGCCAGGAGACTCACTCCCACAAGTACCCACTGAGCTGGTACACCGGCTTTATTTGGTCCCTCTAACTCACCGGACAGTTCCTCCCATTGCCTTCCCGCTAGCTGTAGGGTGGTCGGAGTAAGTTCCACCATGAGCCGTGTGTGTCAGACTCCCCGCCTTTTAACTCCCTGCAAACATTTGTGTCAAATGTGATTTATTAGATGCCTGTATAATTGGCTTTGTAATTAATTATTTCTGGTCTGTTGATCAGAACAGACACATCTCATAATCTGTGAGAAATCCAATTTCCAGATTCCATTAATGTCTCTTCAGGCTGAAAAAGGCAGAGTGCCAGGCTCCCCGGGGAAAAGGCGACCCGGTGCCCCACTGGATCAGAACTCAGGACAGCAGGAGTTCTGACTCAAGATTACAGCCGGAAAGTGGAATAAATCAGGGTTAGCTGAATGGGGCATTGTCTCATTAAACATCCTGGGGCCAGACTCTGAACTCACACTGGTTTTACATGAGAGAGGAGCTATTCACATGCAGAGAATTACTCCCGATCGACATCCGTGTGAGGGCAGGAGAATCTGGCTCACATCATACTCCTAAAATACCAGAGGTCACTGCTTTCAGACCTGGAAGGTCTGAGAGTGGGATTTTGCAGGGCACCTGCTGGAGTTTGGCACCTAGTTCCTATGAATTCCCATGGGATTTGGGTTCCCAGTTCCCCTAGCCCACAGCCTCAAATCCATACCGAGATACCTCAGTAGAGGTATTCTCAATTTCAGTGTTCCAGAGCGCCCGCAGCACCCACAGAGAGAAACTTGTGACTGGCTCACACCGGGTTTTCTCCACTTCCCTCTGGTTCCCATGCCTCTTTCTTTTCCTCTTCCTCCACTGCATTCTCCTTCACCCTTCCCTCCTGCATCCCTCCCCCACTCAATCCAATGGGTGCCTGTGAGAATCCGGCCCTGTTATTTAGATGACTCCCCCAGCTCCACACTGTGCCAGATAGATTCACGCCGGGAAGGTCAATGGAGCTCAGCAGCGCTAGGCTCCCAGTTCTCACTGGAATTCAAAGGGAGTTGAATGCCTAAATCCCTCAGCCCTGCTTGAAAATCCCATCTCAAGCACTAAACCGCAGGCACCCAGGCATGGACAATGTGGCCATCCTGGGGAGGTTTGTAAAAGCTACAAATGGGAGCTAAACATCCATCTCCACTAGACTTTCAGAGGAAGATGGGCACCTAACCTTCCCTTTCTGTCTTCGATAAGCTCCCTTGTGTTCTTATGCACATGGCAAACAGTGGGCTCTTGGAACAAGGAAAACAACCGGCTTGTCAATTTCAGGGCTCTTCCTAGTCAGTTTCATTTTCAGCAGGCCAGGGCTGGTTACTGGGCCTGGGAGATTGCAGGGGAAATTTTATTATTTACTTTTTTAACAGTTGCCACTTTTTTTTTTTAACAAAACATCTCTGTTGATCTGAGCTTTCTTAAACATTCGTGCCTTTTAAGGTGAGAGTTTAAAGGATGGTTGCCCTCCCTATCTCCCAACCCCGCCATGGGGCCAGTTTTTATTCCTTATAGATGTGGGAACGCTCATCCACAACGACCTTGAATGGTGCCTGCGCATCGCGCACAGCTGCCGGCCTCTGCAGAAGCCTTTTCAGCTGTTTCCATCCACCCCAGCTCTCACTTATGTCTTGTCTTTCTGCCCAGGCAGCTTCATAGGTTTTCGGCCTCCCTTTGTTTCCCAATCAAAGCACATGAATGTTTGTTTCCATGGTTTCCTTGCAGGCCTGGAAAAACGGAGCTTTAAAGGTGCTCAGTTGGGTCCACCCCCCACTGCACACTTTTTAAGGCCTCGTTCCTGGAGGTTTGACTCAGGAGGGCCAACTGTGGGGTTTGCAGGTGGCCAGCCACCCCTAAACTTGCAGACCTTCTGTCTGTGTTCACCCTGCCGTCTGGAGTAGCAGTAACACCTGGAGCCAGCTGGCTCAGCCCTGCCAGGCGGAGGAACCCATCTATATCCAGCCACTGCCGCGGCCGCCCCTGTGCAAGGTTAAAAGGGACGCTGTCAGGTTAAAAAGCAGGCAATCAAAATCATTCCCTCACCTGGGCAGCCAACGACATCGGAGATGATTACGGCTGGATGGGTTTTTAACACCTCTTTGTTCCCTCCGTCCATGCATCTTGTTCCCTTTTTGCATTTCCCTCCAGTTGGGCGATGAAATTAAACGAAGCCTTTAACAAGTGTGGCGTGCGGGTTCCTATGCAATAGCCCAGTGCTGCAAACCCTCCAGGGAGTTTTAAAATAGAAGCAGAAGACTGTTTTCATCTAGATTTGAAAACAAAAGCATCAGGGAAACATTTCTAGCAAGATAACTGCATAGATAGAGGGGTTTGCTCAGCGATAGGTGGATTTTACCGAGAGTGTGTAAGGATTTGGATAGATGGAGTTGCAAGTGGATGGATGAACAGATAAGAAAATGGCTAGATAGAGGAGCATGGCTAGCTAGCAAGGTTGGAATGCATGGGAGTGATAGAGGGGGATACATGGGATGGGTGGCTAGGTAGACAGGATGCATGGATGCAGGAGGGTGCATAGTGACTGAGCTCTATTTCTTTTACCATACCCATATGTGGAGTGAGGTTCGCTGACCATGTCCCTTTGAGGGTTTCTCTTTCCCTGGCGTATTGAACTGGCTTCATGGTGTGGTCTTTGCCCTGTGGTGCAGGGCTTCCCACAAGTCAGGGTGGCCGAACCAGCCCTCAGATTGGCCATCACAATGGATCAAGCCAAATTCTGCTCCCTGGCACCACCCCCCGGATGTGGGTGCGAAGAGCAGGAATGAGCTCAGCCTCTCAGGCAGGATCAGAGGAACTCGCCCCGTGCGGTATATTCACACACAACCCACTTCAGCGTACGGAGAGGGGCTTTCCCCCACTGCCACTGAGTCTGACCCCCTCCATGCCTTTCCTCCCCAGGCAGAGTGCCGGAACTTTGTCAAGGTGCTCCTGGTCAGGAACGAGAGCACGCTCTTTGTGTGTGGGACGAATGCCTTCAACCCTGTCTGCACCAACTACAGCGTGAGTCACCTGCGCCCCGCACAGCTGGGGACGGGGAACCCATTCTACCAACAGGACAGGGCGCCTGAGTGCAGGACTGGCCCAACCATAGGGGTGAACTAGGCGGTCGCCCAGGGCACCAGGCTTTAAGGGGCGCCACATTAGATGGAAGCGAATTTTTTACATATATTATCTCTTAGAGATCCAAAAGGGGATGAGGGTGCAGGCTGTGTGGGAGACAGCATTCCCCCGCCTGGAGAGGGGGGGGGTTCTATTTCTAGATCTTCTACTCTCCTGTGGATGACCTTGGGCAAGTTATTTCACCTCGCTGTGCCTCAGTTTCCCCTCTCGCCCATTTAGACTGTATATTCTTTGAGGCCGGGAGTGTGGGCGCACAGTGGCTGGGTGCTGCTGGGGCAGTCAGTAGGAGCTGCAGGCACTCGGCACCCTGATTGTCCAGTCACTTAATGAGGGGCCTTACTGTGGATTTAGGGTTATACTTCAGTCTCCTGAGTTCGCTATTAATGGGCAAGAGCCGGGAGCTCCCAGGCCTCGGCGTGACCTCACCACCTCTTTCCCTTTCGGACAGATGGACATGCTGGAACCCATTGGAGACAGCATCAGCGGCATGGCCCGGTGCCCCTACGACCCCAAACATGCCAACGTCGCCCTCTTCACAGGTCAGTAACACCCGGCCTTGCTCCGTGCCCTCAGGAGCAGAGGGGTGAGGGTGTCTCTGCTTGCACTCAGTGGCTGCGTCTACACTGGTAAATTAAGTCGACTTAAGCTTGGCTTAAGTCGACTTAATGTGCCCTGCGTCTACACTACACTTTGCTTAAGTCGACTTAAGCATCTTGCTTAAGTCGACTTAAGGAAAATAAAGTCGACTTTATTAAACCACCTTTCTACTCGACCTAAGGCTTAATTCGACTTTCTAAAGTAGAATTAAGCCAGTGTAGCCCTGGGGTAGCCCTATGTCGACTTAGGACTACCCCAGGACTACACCAATGCCCTCCCTGCCGGGGGGGGCACAGGGGGAGCCTGGTATGCCCCCCAAAGGGCAGGGCATGTGGGCAGGGTGTGACACTGTCTGGATTTAGGGAAGCAGTTATGATATTATTTTCAATGTATATCTCATAAATGCTATAATCCATAGGAACTATGTCATGTTTGGTATCAATAGAAAGGTAGTAATTTGCTGGGAATGATTATATAGTTTATGTCTAGGAATTCTATTTCAATTAGAAGTTAAGAATTTGATGTTATATCCATACTTTAACTTGTGTCATTCTGGACAAATGTCTTAGACGGGAGGGTGTGAACAACCATTGTCTCCTTAATGTTAAGGAATCTGCCAGGTGATATGGTCCCAGGGAGTAAACTGATGAGCCATTAAGGCCTTTCTATTGATACCAAACATGACATAGTTCCTATGGATTATAGCATTTATGAGATATCCATTGAAAATAATATCATAAATGCTTCCCTAAATCCAGACAGCATCACACACAGGGCTCTGCCCTGCCAGGGTCCCTGTCCCCCTTTGCCCCATTGCACACAGGGGGTGCCCCCCCCACCACTGTGGACCTGCCCAAGGTCCCCCTAGCCACACAAAGTTGACCTAGAGCATCCAGTGTGGACGCTCTAGGTCGACTTTGTAAGTTCCCCTTTAAGTCGACTTTAATTTTAAGTGTAGACACACTAAGTCGACTTAGTTAAGTCGACTTAGTTAAAGTCGGCTTAAAAGTGCAAGTGTAGACATAGCCAGTGCTAGGCTCCCTGAAGTGAATTTGTCTGGGCTGGGCCAATGTGCGAAATTTGAGGCTTCATTTTCTCTTTCTTTGGTGCATTCGTTCTTTCACTTCACCTGTCTTTCTTTTTTCATTGTGCTTGACGCCAATAAATACCCATTTCTCTAGCTGTCTAGCTCTCTGTCGTGTAGTGTGGTAGCTGGGTTGGTCCCAGGATATGAGAGACAAGGTGGGTGAGGTCATATCTTCTGGGACCAACTTCTGCTGGTGAAAAAGATGAGCTTTGAGCTACGCAGCGCTCTTCTCTAGGGCAGTGTCACTTGAGAGCTTCTTTTGCACCAACAGAAGCTGGTCCAATAAAAGATATTACATCACTCACGTCTATCTATCTATCTATCTATCTATCTATCTATCTATCTATCTATCT
>ML685800.1:6927499-6985638 GCA_007922175.1 Pelusios castaneus
TCTATCTATCTATCTATCTATCTATCTATCTCTACCCCACCCACCCATCTATCTATCTATCTATCTATCTATCTATCTATCTATCTATCTATCTATCTATCTATCTATCTCTACCCCACCCACCCACCCACCCACCCACGCATCTATCTATCTATCTATCTATCTATCTATCTATCTATCTATCTATCTATCTATCTCATTTGTTCCCTCGCTGTCACTGGCAGGTGGGATGCTGTTCACGGCCACAGTGACGGACTTCCTGGCAATTGACACAGTGATCTACCGGAGCCTGGGGGACAGTCCAACTCTGCGCACCGTCAAGCACGACTCCAAGTGGTTTAAAGGTGGTTTCCCATCCCCACAGAGGCCCAGGGGCCGTTCCAGTGAGGTCAGGGCAGAGGAGGAACGTTCTCTGCTGGGGTCCTCGCTGGATCCTGATGGGGGAGCTGGGCTGAGTTATCTGCTGCCGCAGAAAGTTGCTCACCTTGGAGGCTTTCATAGTAGCTCGTCCTAGATCCCCTCATTGAAGGGAGCTGCAGATGAGGGTGCCCTGGGACAGCTCACATCAGGCCCTGTTTCATGGTGAGGGCACCCCAACAGGGGACATGCCTCACTGACTCTCATCAGATTCCCCCATCTCTAAAGCAGCCCTCCCTCCTTCCGGTGGCTAGGCCCTGACCCCCCTTGTCTTTGCCCTTCTCCTACCAGAGCCTTACTTTGTCCACGCTGTGGAGTGGAAGAGCCACGTCTATTTCTTCTTCCGGGAGATCGCCATGGAGTTTAACTACCTGGAGAAGGTAAGGCAACTCCATCCATGACCCAGGTGTAAAATGGCCATTGACCAGGCAGGCTGTGGGGCGCACAGCAGCTCTGGTGGGGGTAGGCTGGGATTGAAGTTAGTGCATTGGCCAGGCTGGCCCGATCTGGGAGGGCGCTGGTGTGGGTGTCTCCTACGTGACAGGCTTGTCCTGGCTGCAGATGGTGGTGTCTCGGGTGGCCCGGGTGTGTAAGAACGACATGGGCGGCTCGCAGCGTGTCCTGGAGAAGCAGTGGACATCCTTCCTCAAGGCCCGGCTGAACTGCTCCGTGCCGGGGGACTCGCACTTCTACTTCAACGTCATCCAGTCGGTGACAGACATCCTGTACCTGGACGGGCGGCCCGTGGTGCTGGCCGTCTTCTCCACACCTTCCAACAGGTTGGTCCCGCCCAGCCATGGAGAAGGGGTGGAAAGGGAGGGCCTGTCAATACCGTGTCCAGCTGGGGGGGTCTCTCTCTGCTGGTCGGTTCCTCCCTGGCTGATGTCAGAAGCCTAGAACTGTCCCAAAGGAATAGGCATCTGCCCCTGGCCAGCTTGGAGACCAGAGCCTGGAATCTGCCCGGGCAATAATCCCGCAGGCTTGTGGGTCTCAGCCTTGGGTCAATGTTCTGTAGAGGACGGCAACGTCCAGACCAAACTCAGCCCAGATGAGTCCCTCCTTCCTTCTTGATATCCTCCTACAGTCGCTGCACATGCACACCCACACGTGTGCACATATGCATGCATGCACGCACAGAGGCCAGATCCAAGCCCGTAGAAGTCAGTGGTAGTCTTTTCCCTGAGTCAATTGGGTTCAGATCAGGCACTGATTGACCAACCTGTCTAACTGAGGCTGCAGCAAACACCAGTCCCTTTTCCCCCTTCCCCCCCGATTTTCCCTGCAGTCTTGCTGCACAAGCACCTCTCGTTTAGGGCCCAATCCAAAGGTCAGAAGATTCCCACTGCTCTCAGCTGGCATTGGATCAGGCTCTCAGTGTGCTGCTCCAGGCCGGCTGGGGTTCCAACCACTAGCCAGGCAATGGGCTTCGCATGATTTAGGCTTTCACAGGGCGTGGTTCACACCCGTCTCAGCAGGACGTTGAAGCTTCGCTCAGGTCCGATGTCGCGCCCTTGAGTACCTGATCCAGTTTAAAAGAGCAGGAGCTGCCGTATCTGGATCCACACAGGCCCTTAGAAATCCTCTCCGCTCCCACTAGGATCCTCACGTGATCTCACTGGAGCCCACGGGGACATCAGTGTCACCCACATGGAATAAATTCCATGGCTGGAATTGTGTGCAGATCCAAAGTGGGGGATCCAAACGTTCCACTCCCCCTTCTCTCCAGGGTGGCCAGGGCATTTCCCATCACTGACCCATGAATATCCCTGGCTTCTGAGGGTGATTGGCTTGCCAGGCCTGCTGAGTCCAGGGCAAAAGGGTCCGGCTATATGGTAATTAATCTGCCCTGGCCAGAGCCACCGAGAGCGGGTGGGTGGGGAGAGTGAATGGGCTTTTCTCTGCCTTTAGGCTGGTCTCTCCTGCCCCTGCTGTCTAAGCCACACAGTCCAAGCCCCCAACCCCTGAACCTCAGCAGTAGCTGCCAAGAGGGGCAGGTAACTCCTGCCCCTCCAGGATTGGGGCATCTCAGGTTTGCCCCTTTCAGCCACTGCTCATCACACCTCGTCTCCCAGAGCCAGCTCAGCAGGGTGCACAGCTCCTTTGCCGTGTCTGCCTGGCCCATCCTGCCAGGGCCCTGTGCTCGGATGGGAGCAAGCTGTGTGCGTTAGCACCCTCCATGCCAACTGCAGAAGCCTCCCCTGCTCACACCACCAGCTGAGTGTAGGTGCCAGCTACTGACGTGGAAAGGCCAGGGGTCCCCCAAGGTGAGAATAGTGCTGTTAGGTTCCAAAGAACTTCCTTTGGGACCCCCACTTATTAAACTTGAGTCCTGCGGAAACAATTCTTTAACCAATCAGAGGGACCCCACCACCTTCAGCCATTTAAATCTTGCAGAATGAGTTATGCAGAAGCAGAAACCATCCAGGAATCAGACAAACCATACAGATAAGCAACAGAGAAGGAGGGACCATAATAGAAGTGTAGATTTTACAATCAGGGCTCTTGAGTCCTTGCCGGACAGGAAGCTCTCACACCAAGTTTTTGTTAAACATCTTGCGAACTGTTTCTTTGTCTTGCGATAGTGGGCACCGTGAGGATGGGAGCGCCTTCTTAACAGCCCAGCGTTACAGTGTTTGATGCAATTTAGATGGAATGTGAAGATGTGATGAAAGCTCATGCGACAAATAAATTTGTTAGTCTTTAAGGGTATGTCTACACTAGCAATTTAGGTCGACTTAAGGATGCTTAAGTCGACCTAAATTACTCCACATCCACACTGGGCTTTCATTAAATTGAATTAAGAAATTCCTTAAGTCAACTTAATGAAAGTTTAAGTCGACTTAATAACTTCCCCTCTTTAGGTCGACTTAAGCCTTAACAACGAGAGTCCTGTGGCACCTTATAGACTAACAGATTTTCTTCGGCATAAGCTTTCATGGGCTATAACCCACCTCATCAGATGCAAGACTCCTTAAGTCGACTTAAGACCAGTGTGGACAACTATGTCCAGTGTTAGATCGACTTAATAAGGTCGACTTTAATTCAACTTAAAGTCGACCTTATTAAGTCGACTAACTTTCCCTGGTGTAGACACACAGGAAAAGTGCCACAGGACTCCTTGTTTGTTTGACTGACCTAGACTAACACGGCTCCTCCTCTGGAACTTGTCATTTGCTGCTGCTCTTTCTGCTGATGGTGGCTGCAGCTGCCTAGCGAAAGACTGAGGCCTCAAACCTTACAAGAGAACCCTGCCCAGGGTCCAACCAATCTACATCAAGACAAATCCCCACCAGAGCTCAGGCTAAACTGGAGCCGGAACAGAACTGGGCTCAGATCTCTGGGAGTTCTCGAGCAGAACCAGACTCAGAACTCAAATGGAAGCAAGCTCAGATCCCAAACAGAGCCCAACCCCAAACAGAGCTGGGCCTGGACAGCAAGCCAGATCGCAAGCAGTGCTAGATCCCAACAGAGTTAACAGCCTGGAGTCAAAGCAGAACTCAGCCCTGGCCCCAGATGAGAATCTAATTTTCAATAAATTTCATCAAAGTCCTTGGTGATCTGCTCAGCCCAGGCCCACAACGTCCTCTGTGACCTCCGCGCAGTAGGCTCCTGCACCGTGGGGGAAGAGACGCGGAGCAGGTGCTGAGTCCAGCACCATCCCTGGCTGGGGGAACCTGGGGGGTCAGGGCAGCGACGTGACTCACATGGCCTCTGTCTTTCCACAGCATCCCTGGCTCAGCCGTCTGCGCCTTCGACATGGCCCAGGTGGCATCTGTCTTTGAGGGCCGCTTCCGGGAGCAGAGATCACCCGAGTCCATCTGGACGCCCGTGCCAGAGGAGATGGTGCCGAAGCCGCGGTGAGAGGATGATGGGCACCCTGGGCAATGGCCCACGTGTATCACCAGGACCCCCGCAGCAGGCCAGCTGCCTGGACGGGTTTTGGGTGGACTAGACCAGGATAGCCACTGCAGAGAGCACGAACACAGGGAAAATGACCATGCAAAGCATGACCGTTAGCTACCTCCCCCAGCCAGGGCCAGTTACCTACCCTTCCCAACCCCGGTCCTTGTGTCCTGGGGTGTCCCTCCTTGCCCCCAGGTCCTGTGTCCTCCCTTCCCCCAGACCCCATCTCCAGGCAGTGACTGGTCCAGACTCACATGTGGTCCAGACAGAGAGTTTGAAACCCGCCCTGCCCGGAGGTCAGCACTCATGGGCTATTCATGATCCGTGGGCCACCCCTGTGCCAGATTCCTGGGGCACTCCTCCTGCCCCATGGTGGGGAGACCCATACCGCTCAACTCTTGCTTCCCCCTCTGTCCCCAGGCCCGGGGGCTGTGCAGCGCCTGGTATGCGCTATAATTCCTCCAGCTACTTCCCGGACGAGATCCTCAACTTCGTGAAGACGCATCCCCTGATGGACGAGTCGGTGCCCAGCCTAGGCCATGCCCCGTGGATCATCCGCACCATGACACGGTGAGAGGCCCTGGCCGCTTGGCACTGCTTTCCCCCCGTGAGGCCCAGGCTGCGGCTAGACCGAGTGCCATGGGTCTAGGGCACCACCCAGCTGCCATGCTGGGGCAGAAGGAGCGATCAGGTTGGGCGCAGCCAGCACGCGAACGTGCCAACTCTTGCTGTGTGATCAGCTCTTCCTACAGGACACATCCACCCCCACGGGAATGGTGGGAAGGCTACAGAGCAGCAGATGTCTTGAGCCACGGCCAGCGGGAGGCCTGGCCTGCAGGTCCCAGCCAGTGACCATCAGCCATCACTAAGAACAGGCCCGGGTGGGGCTGGCTGAGTTTCAGACAGGAAACACTGGATCCCCTTCATTCCCTCGTCTAAGCAGCTTGGAGTGCACTGGATCTGATTTCCCAGGGAGGGAGTTAAATGATGTTAATGGTGTGTGCACTTCTGAGTGTGTATGCGTGCACGTGCACTTACGTGTGTGTTTGTGTGTGTACATATGCATTTGGGAGTGGGTATGTGTGCACTTGTGAGTTTGTGTGTGTCTACCCTTACGTGTGCGGACTTGGGTGTATGTACACACACATACATATACACTTGTGAGTGGGTGTGCATGTTTGTGTGTGGGCAAATGTATGCATATACTTGGGTGTGCATGTACACACTTGTGAGTGTATACATGCTCTTGCGAATTTGTGTACTGGTATGAAAACATGCTTTTGTGAGTGGGTGGGTGTGGTACATGTGCACTTGTGTGTGTGTGCACGTGCCTGTGCGAGGACTGAGAGCACCAAAAGGGTTGATAAATCTTCTAAACTTTGCAGCCGAGCTTGCCTCATTCTAATTAAATCGGCCTTAATTGCTGTTTTATGTGGAATTAATCAAGCGTCACTCCCTGGCTCTCAATACGAAGCTCCCAACCAGAGGCTCTGGGGGCTGGTGTTGATGGGCAGATGTATCACTCCCCGGGCATTGAGGAGCTGAAAGAGGAAGTGCTGCAGAGACGGTGGTGGGGAGTGTGTGCTGCACGTGTGAGGAGGACAAGGATAAGTGCACATGTGGGGGGCACACGGTCACCAGCCGTGCCCTGATGGCGCACCGGCAGGGGGGGAAGCATGAGGGGGTGTGGAGCACTGTGCTTCCGCATCCTCACCCCATGGGACCAGCTCTGCAAAAATGCAAAACAGCTGGAGTTAATTGGTGCTGATAATTACAGCTTTAATGAGACAACAGAAAACTTTTATTCTAATTGACCCTTTTATGGGGGCGGGTGATGGGAAGGGACAAGGAGCCTCTTGTTTAACTGCAGGTTATGATGCCAACCAGAATCTCGCCCTTTCCTCTGCCTGGCCTTACCACAGCCTCCCGCCTTTGCCGAGGGTCCATCAGTCTGTCTATAGGTTAGGGAGTCTGTCTGTCTGTGCACGGAGCTCCATGTGTGTATGTTGCATGGCAAGGAAGCCAATGAAGTGATGTTAGAGTGTCTGTGCATGCGTGTGTGTGTGTGTGCGTGCACGCGTGCACATGCCCTGTGGAGCTTCCCCATCCACACAAAGACTGTTGTGTAACACGCTGCGTGGTTGCTGCCCAGAGCGCAGGACACAGGCCTAAAGGGGCGTTACTGTTCTGGAGCCCTGCTGTCTCCACATAGCCCAGCAGCATTCCCAGCACCCGCCATCCCTCCCAAAACCTAGAGCCTTCACCCACTTGGGGATCCCACAGTATTCCTGGCACCTGGCACCCTTTTCATGTTTGGGACACATTCTGTTTGGGATCTGGTCCGGGTTGGATTCTGTTTGGGGATCCGGTCTGGAATCTGGGATGGGTTCTGGTGGGAATCTGGGCTGGGTTCTGAGGAGTGTCTAAATGCATTCTGATGGGTATCTTCTGATGGTGATGCGAATGTGTTCTGGTGGGGATCCAAGTGGGTTCTGGTGGGGATCTAGATTGGGTTCTGGTGGGGATCCAAGTGGGTTCTGGTGGGGATCTAGGTTGGGTTCTGGTGGGTATCCAAGTGGGTTCTGTTGGGGATCTAGGTTGGGTTCTGGTGGGGATCCAAGCGGGTTCTGGTGGGGATCTGGGTTGGGTTCTGGTGGGGATCCAAGTGGATTCTGGTGGGGATCTGGGTTGGGTTCTGGTGGGGATCCAAGTGGGTTCTGGTTGGGTTCTGGTGGGGATCCAAGTGGGTTCTGGTGGAGATGTAGGTTTCCCCTACACACCAACAGTGGGGCAGTGAGTGGTAACTCAGCAGCTCTGTTCTAGCTGTGTGTTAACCCCTCTTCTCTAGGTCTTCTCCTGCGTCTCAGCCATCATGAAGAGTAACAAGCAACTCTGCTTTTGCCCCATCTGTCCCACTCTGCAGGTATCAGCTACGTAAAATTGTGGTGGACAGCGCAGCAGGGCCCTGGGGCAACTGCACTGTGGTCTTCCTGGGCTCCAACGCCGGCACCATCCTCAAGTTCCTGATCAGGCCCAACATGAGCGCCAGCCCGTTGGCAGCCAGTGCTGGGAGCCAGAGCCTGCTGCTGGAGGAATTCGAGACCTACCACCCCGGGAGGTAGGCACTGCCGTGCCTGGAAACCAATGGCACCAATGGGGTCTTGCCCATGTCTCTAAGCAGGGTGGTAATGAAGTTAAAGAATGTGGGGGCTTGGGGAACATGCAGTCAGAGTTGGGGACCCAGAGATGCCAACCGGAGAACCCTGATGTTGGGCCTGACGTGAGCAGGTTGGAGTCACGGAGATCCTTTTGGGGGTTAATAGAGATGTCCGTGGCGAATCAACACTGCTTTCTCCCAGCTGGTGGGACCTTGTCTTTTCCCCCTGAGGGACACTCCCCAAACCCCCTTTGTTCCATTCCCCAGCAACCCCTCTTGTGACACGTGAGTGCCCAGTCCCTCGTCTCGGGACACCTCGGCGCGGCTGCTTCTGTGGAGCAGCGCACCGCAGGGGGACCAATGGGATTGGTTACATCTCGTTCCACGCCCCCTTGAGCCAGAGGCGTGTAAACGTGTCTGTGGCAAATCCAAACCAATGTTCATTTCCCAGAGATTCAAACAAGAGCAAAGAGAAGGATTCCTATGCATAAGGTTGCAGATAAAAGAAAAACATAAAACCCAATCTGTAGCCTGTACTTATTAGCAAGTTGCTTTGCTGTCTAACAAGGGATTTCTCACCCGCATGGTGCGTCCTTGCAGTGCTTGTCCAGTCCAGAAAGCTGGGATTCACCCAGAGATCCTGGGTGTCTCCTCCATAATGGATAAAACCCGGTGCCCTCTCCTCGGCTCCTATACAGTTACACACTAATGCCTCTTACCCCGGCGGCCCCCTGTTCTGAGACTTTCCTTGGGACACCCAAGTCTTAGTAAATCCTGGATTTTATTCGGGTGTCAGATCTAAGTTGATTCCCAGACCTGTCCCACACGCCCTGGGAGTTCACATTCTGTGTCCACACCATTCTGTCCCTGCCCCTCCACGTCCACCCAAAGCAGGGCGGGATCAGTCCCCGGCCTCCCTGACAGCGATGCACAACAAATCCCTCCCCAGGTTCCATCAGTGCACCCCACCATTCTCTGCAGTAAAAAAGGCCCCCCGTTTCTTTGCTTTCTATTCACTGACGAGCACAGGGAATGCACACGACTTGGCATTTCCTGGAGGTTGGAGAAGGGACGTGGGGCTTCGGTTCTGTTCTCCGTCTGTGGGAAGGATGCGAAAGGTCCTCCCACCCATGCCCGCCCTGGAATCAATCCCAGCAGCATGCTGGCCATTCCCTGCAGTGGCGACCCAGGATCAGGGCCTGCGGGATCTCCTCTGGGACACGGAGCGAACTGACATTTCCCTTGGCTTTCTCTGCAGGTGCGGCCGAGACAGCGAGGACGAAAGGAAACTCTTGGGCATGGAGCTGGACAAGGCCACTGGGTCCTTACTGCTGGCCTTCCCCCCGTGCGTGGTGAGGGTGCCCACTGCCCGCTGCCCGCAGCACTCAGGCTGCATGAAGTGAGTTTTCTCGTTCTCAGCAGCCTCCTCACTAACGGGCCCAAGCAGCTCCTGTTGCTGGCTGGGGTTGTGGGTGGGCAGGGTTTCTGTAGAGCCCCCCTTCTCCCGCCACACAAAGAAGCCCTGAGAAGTTTGCGATGTCGCTTCTTTGGAGGTTTAGAGAGTGCTTTTCTCTTTGGGGTGGGGGCCACCACGGAGGGGTCCTCACAGTGTGGACGGGGATGGGGAAGAATTGCTCCCACCCTCCCCTTGGATCTTGGTCCACCAGCTCCTGGGATCTGTCACATGGGGTATGTAAGGGGGCACCCAGGGGTATTTGATGCCCCTTCCCTGCCAGAGATCCAGCCCTGGCTAAGGCCAGCGGCCCACCTGAGCAGATGTGTGCCCCATCCTCTGACCCCTGGAGCTGAGAGTTGACTGCGAGATGAATGAAGCAGGGGATCCTGTGTTCAGACGAGCGTGTGATCATGTCATTAAAGACCGGATCATAACGCAGGTGTGGTAGGGTGCCGAATTAAGGTGGCATGGGCGTTAATGCTGCCACTTCCCAATTCGCGAGTGCCGGACTCTGTTCTTCCCACGTAGCTTTTTATAGGCAAAGATTTGTACACCGTTGCATCTAGAACCCTCAGCAGAGATCAGGGCCCCGCTGTGCCGGGGCAGCGAGAGACGATCTCTGCTCCTAACGGCTCACAGATGAAATAAATAGCCAACACATATTGGGAGCGGGCATGGGGAAGTGGCTTGCCCCATGTCTCAGATGTCCTGAGTGCCTGGACTGCACCCCACCCATGGGCCTTGGGCAGCCGCTATAAATGCCAGTCCCTGCTTCTTTGCCCTCTTGCAACTCTCTCCAGACACAGCGTTCTCATGAGTCACACCAAGACCCCAGGAGCCCTTTGCTGGGTGACTTCGCTGGCACCAGGGACACATTTGGACCAGCATGTTTGAGATCCTCCTGCCCAGGGAACTGTGTCTCCCCCCCCCCCCCAATTACTCTAACCATTCCCCTTTCCTGCTGGGTTTTAGGAACTGCATCGGGAGCCGGGACCCCTACTGCGGCTGGACCCCCGAGGGCTCCTGTGTCTTCCTGGAACCCGGCACCAGGTAACGCTGGCCAGCCATGACCCCTCCAGGGGTGGTGGGGGGTGGAGGAGCAGCCTTGATGGGAATTGGCTGCTGCTGGAGACTGGAGACCTGTCTGGATCCATAGCGCTGGGGCAGCCCTGGCTATGGGGATGCGCTTTCGCCCCACTGTCCTTGCCCTGCTACTCTGCCTCCCCCCTGATTCGGGGGGGAGAGGAACAGGGACACATTCTGTGGCTCAGTCAATCGTTGGCTTCTGCATCAGCCAGCCAGGGGCACCAGCAGCGACTGTGGAGATGGGGTTTATTCAGTGATGCTGCTGAGAACCAACAAACTCATCTCACACCCAGAGGTCACCCAATGGGGAGGGAATTCAGTGTCCAGATGAGAGGCTTGACCTGGGGTTCTGCTGTCCAAAGGATGCTGGGATCTTCTGCCTCATGCGGTGCCTCAGCTCTTTCCCAGATACGGGTGGACCAAGCCCCAGATTAGAGAGGGAAGGGATTTGCCAGTGAGGCCTATTGAGCCCTGGAGCCCCGATGGAGACCATCCTTGGAGCATCTCCCACCCGTTCTGTCTCCTGGGGGCCCAGGAGGCGCTGAGTCTTTTCTTCCCATCTTCTGCTGCTGCGGTCCCGAGGATGCCTCCCTGGCCCAGCACGGGTGGGGCCAAGCAGGGGAATTCCCTTTCCACCTGGAGTATCTGGGGCCATTTGCAGGGGGGCAGAGAATGGAACTGCCTCCCCTGCAGGAATCGGGCCAGGGCACAGGGGCCAAAACCCCTGGGCTTCGTCGTGACTGGACTCAGTTTCACCAGGCAGCTGAAATTTGATCCTAGCACCGACTGCAGGGGCGAGTAGCCCCAACTCGGACATGCACCCCCAATATTACACAGAGGTCTGTGGTGACTGCAGGAAGAAAATGCCCCTACTTAGCCAGCCCCGCTCCTGTTCCCAAGCCCCCCCAGTTTGGTTCCAGGTGCAGGAAGCATGCAGCCAGCAATGAGCTGCCCACTGGCTCCCATCAGCCTGGCATTACCCCACAAGCAGATGTCATGCTCAGATCCCAGGCAGCCTGCTGGTCCCAGTTTCCTCCCTCTGACATATCTGCCTTCCTCCTGGCCATCCCACAGGGCTGTGTTCGAACAGGACATCACTGGAGGCAGCACCTCGCACCTCGGGGACTGTGAGGGTAAGCGCTCCATGCTTGCTTGCAGGGGGGCAGAGGAGGGATCTGCCCTGGCACAGATGAGGGATGCTTCTGGCGTGGGGAGGGTGCCATGGTGGGGAGGTGCCACGCTCCCGGAGAGATCCATGCTGCGCCCCTCATCTTCTCTGCACGTTGCTGCCAGCACAGGATGCATGCACAGTGCAAACCTGCTGGGCAGCCTGGGTCCCATGCCCAGCACTGAGCTCTGAGTTGTGCCCTGCTCCCTGGGTGCTCACCCGCTCCTCTTCCACCGTAGGGCTGGTGACCGAGAGCTTTGTGGAGGAGCCGGACGGATTGGTCTCCGTGAATCTGTTGGTGATCTCCTCCGTGGCCGCCTTCGTCATCGGAGCGGTGATCTCTGGCTTCAGTGTGTGCTGGTTCATCGGGCACCGGGACCGCAAGGAGCTGGCACGCCGCAAGGATAAAGAGAACATCCTGGCGCACAGCGAGTCAGTGGTGAGCGTCAGCCGGATGGGTGAGCGCCGCTCCCGCGGAGGCCAGCCCGAGAACCTCCTGGCCCCGCTGATGCAGAACGGCTGGCCGAAGGGGCTCATCAAGGTCAGCCAGCACGATCTGGACTCGGGGGTGCTGCCCACTCCGGAGCAGACCCCCCTGCAGCAGAAGCGTTGCCCCAGCAGCCTCAAAAACTGCACCTGGGAGCAAAGCCACAATCTCATCAATTCTTCCATCCGCGAGCCGCCCTGCGCAGGCTCTTCCGTCATCCTCCTGCACTCCAGCCACGCCCAGGTGCCCCACCACATCCGGGCCGGGCGCGTAATCCCCATCTCCTGCCACTCCATGCTGATGGACCAAGAGATGGAGGACGAGGCCAGCGACTCCTCCATAGATATGCACTACCTGCCCGTGAGTGGGGGGCGGGAGCACAGTGAGGGGCCCCGGCCCCAGCAGCCACCGCCCTCCCACCGGCCCGGCTTGGGCAGGAGCTCCTGTGGCGAGTTCCCTGCCACGCCACACGACAGCCCGGACCGGCGCCGGGTGGTGTCGGCGCCGAGCGGGGAGGCCGGGGACTACGCCGATGGCAGCCGCTGGAACTCCGACAAGCTGAACTTCAACAGCAACCACACGGCCAGCAAGGCGGCTGCCCACCTCAAGAGGAACCACACATTCAACAGCGGAGAGAACCCAGGGGTGTACAGCCGGCACGCCGGGCCCCCGCGGACCCCCACGCTGGGCAGCCAGCGCACCCTCACAGACCTCAGCCACCTCCTCAAGTATGGCATCGAGCGGACTCCCTCTGTCAAATAGGAGCCGGCCGAGGAGGGGGAGTGGTTTGCTTTTATAGCCTCCTCTTGGGGGCGGGGTTTCATGGAGGGGCGGAGCATAGGGAGCATGGCTCCCATCCCAGGGAGACACGCCCGAGACCCGTGCATCTCCAGCAAATGACTGTAGAGGGCACAGGAGAGGAATCAGGCGGGGAATGGTGGGGGGCCAGGGATCTCCACGTTTGCTCTGGCAGCTGGTGCTTCCTCAGTGGACTCTTCTCCCCTTCCCTGCACCACTCGCTCTCTCTTTTCTGTGGGACTCAGTCAGGATTGGGGCCCCTCCAGGGAGAGAGCAGGAAAGATTTCACCACCTCCCCCCCCCCATACACACAGATAATAACAAAGTAGCATTTGAGGATGGAAGGCAGATGGCTGAAGAAGGCCCCCCAGAACCTGGGGCTCCCCGCTTCCCACCCAGCTCCTCAGCAACTTGGATTTGTACTGTAAATGGTGGGGGTGGGAGGTTTTTTAATGAATGAGTGACTTGATCCTTGCCTCCTCCATCCCCACCTGAGCCCCCAGGGCAGAGCCTCCCCAGGATATCAGAGTTCCCCTCTCTCCTTTTGCGGGGAGCAAAGCCAGAGTTCTCCCCTGTTGTCCCACCCCCAGCATCTGATGCTGCCAGGGCCCTCCCAGTGCCTGAAGCCCCACTCTGCCTCCTGCTGGGCACAGAGATCAGACCGACCAGCACTTTAATCATCGTCCCTTGGAAGCCTGGTGGGGTGGACCCCAGTGGGCAGTGTTGGGTTACTGGACAGAGCCCCACCTGGAGGGCTATACTCCCCCTAGTCCCCCCATGCTCCTTCCTGATACTGCCCCTCAGCTCACCCGTTCTCCCCACAACCTGTTTTCTTCTCCCCTGGAGGTACACTCCCAAGTGCAGGCCGGGCACTACTCCTCTGTAGGGAGTTGGGGCCGCTGACGCTCTGGGCTGGGCAGGAGGGACGTACGATGGCAGGTGATGCCACGACGCCCTAACTAAGCCCATCTGACCAGACTGGTTAAATGGATCCCAGCTGCCTCCCCGCAGCTGCACAATACCACCAATGCCAGCTTCTCCAGCACCCTGTGCCAGCGGGGGGGCCAAACACCACCCGGAGCAGAGGGGCAAATGTAGCCTTAGGGAATCCGGGGTCCCCAGGGGCTGGGGGGTGGGAGCAGGGGTGGGAGCAGGGGAACCATAGGAAGCACAAACTTTTTGTCATTGTTTTCACCCATTTGGGGGCTGGTTTTCTACCCACGGGGAGCGGGGAAGGGGTCCCGGAAGCCGACACTACTGCCTGGGCTGGGCTGGTGCAGGGTCTGCGAATGTTGCTAGGATCGAATCGTAGCCGGTTTGTATTTTTCAGTTTATTGGGGGGGCGGGGACCTTTCTTCTTCCTTCCTTCCTGCTTCGGCACAAATCGCACAAGCTCTCCGGCTCAGAGGCAGCTCTCGGAGCCCCTCTGGGGCAGCACGGCTCAGTGGGCGAGTTGCCATCAGATCCCCCTCCCCTCCTCTTCTGGGGCCTGGCTTCACCCATCCATGGACTGGGGTGTGGGGGTGCAGAGGGAGGCTTAAAGTTGGGGGCCCAGGACCAGCTCTCATCTACACTAGCTCCTCATGGTGCCACACCTCGGGGCTGGGGGTCCCATGGAGAAGATTGCAGCCCATGGGCCTGGCTCAGACATTTGCCCTGACATTTGGGGGTGGGGTTTGCCCGCTCCCCGAATACCTTGCACCTTCCTCAGGCCAGAGGGCTGACAAGGGCAGCTTCCGCTGCAGCATTTCGGCAGCTCCGTGGCCGGCCACAAGCACAAAAGCCGTGAAAGGCGGCTGGGCTGGGGTGGGAGCAGCGTTCTTGTCCTCTTCCAGCCTGTTAGCCCCAGCACTGGGCCCTGGGTCAGAGCCTCCTGCCTGCCCCCCGCTTCCCCCCCCCCACTGATCCAACGCCCCAGACTGGGCCTCTGCCCCCCCCCCCGCCCCCCGTGAAGGGAAAGGAGGCAGGACAAGATAGGACACAGGGGAAGGATGTCCTGCTCCTTGATGTGGATGGGGCGGAGTTCCCTGGAGGGGGGGAAGAAGAGCGCTGAATCCCTTCATTGCACGTGGAACATCCACGTAGCCCCAGAGCGCTTAGCGTGAGTCTGGAAGCGGCTGTCCCCCTCCCCAGAGCTGGCCTGCAGGCTGCCCCCCTTGGCCTTCTCCACCCGGGCTGGCAAAGCGCGGCTCCCGCCTGGCACCGGCTTGGGGCCTGATCTCCAGGGGAATGGGTGCGGCGAAGCCAGTCACTTCCTTTAGGTGCCTAAAGCGCAGCTGAGCACTCGTGAGAATCTGGCCAACAGGGACTGCAGTCCAAGGGGCTGGAGATGTACCAGAGGCCTGGCATTCAGCCGGTACAGCCTGCAGCCCCTCCAGATGTACCAGACCCCAAGCCCAGGCTGATCCTCCACGGGCATAGCAGCCCCGTGCCCAGGCTGCTGGCTCCGTGCGCCTGGCAGGACCCAGCTGACGCTGCCCAGGCCAGCTTCAAATGGCAACCAATGCTCAGCAGGCCCCGTTCATGGCTGGGCCCCACCAGCCAGGATCCTGCTGGATCCCCACATTGGGGCATTTGACAAGGGCACCGAGCCAGGCCTGGGGGAAGAGGGCAAAGGGAACGGGGTGACATCAAGGGCTACGGGACACCCTGGAGGAGGGCACAGCTGTGATAGGAGCAGCCGTCCCTACCTGCCACCAGAGGAAGCCAGGCGTGCAGGCCGCCCGTGACCCACCACTGTAAATAAGGTGTGCGAGGCATGCCACCCTCAAGGAGGCGAACCATTGCGAAGTGAGTGGTCCAGTATGATGCAAATTCTCTTGTGACCTGTGCCCCGTGTGACCTTTCTCCTTTTAACCCGTGCAGGCCATGCATGTTACAGCAGTAAACTCTTCTCTGTGTAACTGGAGTTCCCCGGCCAATAAAGTTCTGTTTACACAACTGGAGCCCGCTACCGGCCTTGCTTTCTTTCCTCCTGCGCGTTTGCCCATGGGGGCCTGTCTTTGCTGTGCCTTTTCCAGGCATAGCCAGCGGGGCTCAGATCGCAGAGTAACTGCCTGCAGAAACTGATGCAGGAGCAGGGAATGATACAGAAGATCCCACCTAGAGCAAATGCCCGCTTTCCCCTGCCTCCTTCACTAGGGGGCAGTGTGCCCCCTTCAGAGCTCAGTCTGCATGGACAGCCTGGATTCAAGCCAGTTGGCTGGGGTCAATACTGGCCGGCTATTTGCTCATGATTAGCTCAGAGGGGGTTCAAGCCAGCAACCTGGAGGTGAAGAGCCCCGCCGAGGTCTGTGCACTTAGGGCCGGCTCCGGAACGGTGTGCTGGCAAACAGCCCAGCTGCTGCAGGCTGGAAGTTGAGTCCTGCCTTCTGCCACACACCTGCTGGCCAAGTCCCTTCGCTCAGCTGCTCAAAGAAAGTAAGGCTGTGCAAGCCCCTTGGAGATCTGGGCCGGCTCCTTCCTGAGCCAGTGAAACAAGGGTAAAGACTCTCGCAAGGGGTTGGAGAAGGCTGGCAGGGGACGGAGCTGCATCCAGAATGGCCTGAATCATATCGGATGAGCCACCTTCAAAATGACGTGCTAGGTCATCTGACTCGCACACGTGCCAGTGTTCCCAGCCCCCGGGGGTGCTATAGGGCTACGGGCGCATCTACCTGCCGTCCGAATGAGGGCTGTGCAATCGAGATGCAAAGAAGCCAGCTTCTCTGCACACCGTTTAGCCAGCCTCTCTGGCCTTTGCCAAGGCACTGAGCATCAGTGGGCGCTGGATGCCTAATGCCCATGGAAAATCCCAGCCCAGCTCACCCCTGCGGTGCTGAGCGACTGGCGCTGGCTGCTTTAAGAACCTGTGCTCACCTGCCAGGTGACATTTGTAAGCCAAAGGCCAAGTTTGCAAGAACCTCATTCCTCCAACTAAGCCCAAACAGACCATTATGCACCACCCAGCTGATCTCCATAAGCCAAAGAACTTCCCCATTGTCCCCGCATTCAGCCTATAGCTTGCGGTTGAGCTAGCACCTGCTGGTTTGTTTAGAAGGACAGTTTGATGGCACCCAGACAGTTTTGATATGGAGGGATACAGAGCCAGTCCAGCATGCTACACTTCCCAGAGCCTACACCCTTTCTGGCAAACGGGAGTGAAGATCACCAGCAACAGCCAGAGGTGAGGGTTAGTGAGGTGTTCGGCTGTTATTGTTCAGTCCTGCACTAGACACAAGTAAAAGACCAGCCCTGTTTGAAAAGGACTAACCAGCTCTTCAAAGCAAAACATTTAATTTGAAAAGCTCCCAGTTTATAAGCACAGTGATGCACTCTGTGTGTTCACTCGCACACTGCCTCTAGGAGGTAGAGAGGTCTAATGGGTAGAGCACCCTGCTCTATGGCTTTGCCATTGACTTGCTATGCAAGCATCTTCTTCTCTGCATGTCTGCTTCCCACCCTTGGTCTGTCTTGGCTGTTCAGACGAAGCCCTTTAAAGCAGGAACCATACCTCACTTTGGGTCTATACAGCGCCTAGCACAACAGGGTCTTGCTCATATCTGGAGCCAGTTGGTGCTACTGTGTTACAATGCATAGGTACCGAGAGCCTCCAGTATGTGACAGCGGACGACTACACACCTTAGCTGGACATTCTTGCTTACTTTGACCCACAGCCTAAATTTGCTACGGCAGGATATAAAACAACCACACTGGATGTAGCTTTCTCATCAGCGAGGCACACAGGAATGGCTTTGCCTGCCACTAACATGCAGCCACCTCTGCGGGAGAAAGCAGCATCCGTTGAGCAGCTCACAGCAACACCACGGAACAGGAAGCAATGCGGGATGTGTAAGCTGGGCAGAATTTGTGTTTTAAGCTAATATTGAGGTTTATTTTTAAGCTCTCTTTTTTAATCCCTTTAAATTTACAAAGCCTGCGCAACATTATGAGTTTGAAGCATCTTTTTCGTCTGCCACTTTAAATGTTCACAGTTGTGGGAAATTAAAGGCGAGGGTGCCAGACAATAATTAGCTAGTGACAGTCGCTATTCGCTTCTAAAAAGTTAAAACTACTGAATTACTCCTTCCCTGATGCCAGCCCCACTAATTCCAACACAGTTTACACACCTGAAAGCGGGACTCCTCTACGTTCCCAAACACCATTTTCCTTCCTTTGCCTAGCTCTAACTTTCGGTTATTAGCCACGGTGCTATTTTTTTGTCGGTGCATGTGTGCTGTGAAATCAAAACGTGCTGCCATTTACTGATAAATATCGGATCCTCCCAGGCCGAGACAGGTGAGATCAGCCTGGACCGGCAGGCGAGCAGTAATTACCAACACTGGAATGTGTCCAAGACATTGAGGTTAACGCGCCTCCTTTTACAAAAGCTGCGTGAGCATCTTTAATGCCCTCTGGTGTCCAGGACCTGGGTTTTAGGTTTCATCCACAAGCTAACATTTCCAGCCGCATGGTGCCTCTTGGCCTCTGCTACAAATTCCTGCCACCACCTCCTGTTCCATGCTTGAGGTCTCCCCTTTAAATGCTGCCCCTGCCTGATGCTGCTTCGGCTGGGAGAAACTAACGAGCACAGCGCTGCAGGGGTAATTGTGACTCATTGAAGGTAAGCACGGGAGCCCCTGAATGGAGCCTACACTTAGAAATAGAATCGGTGTGTGTCTGTGTGCGCATCTGTGGGTACCAATGCCTGTAGGTGGATCCATGTGTTTGTGTGTGTGTGTCCACAGGCAGGGCCAGATTACCTCTCCTGTGGGCCCAGGGCTATTTGACTGGGGACGTGGGGGGGCCCTACACTTGAGAAATGGGGATTTAAAACGCTTTCCCTGAGCTGCTCCCCCCACAATTCCCAAGAGATTTTCCTAAGCGCTGCATGTCTCATTCACAGAGCAGTTCAATGTCCCCGTGCCCTGCTGTCCCTCCTCCACTCCCCTGGGCTGCCCTCTATGCAAAAACCGCCATGCCCACCCCCTGCTTTGCATCACAGGGAATCCCCCGGGTTTCCCCCCAGGGTGGCCTGCCTTGCAGAATTCTTCATCCATGCCAATGGCTCTGCTCTGTCCTAGCTGCAAGCGGCCCTGGCCAATGCATCCCTTGCACAGTCAGCAGGACTCGCAGGCAGGTGCTGGGCTGGGCATCACGGGGCCACTTCGACCCAAGGGCTCGCGCACCAAGATGAACACCGCAGCTCCGGGCAGGGCCAGTTTCACAACCGGCTGCCCGTGAGTGGGCAGTAGTGGCCAGCGCCAGGCTCCCCTCTCTGCCTGCGGGTCCTGCTGGGGCCCTGGGGTGCAGTCCCTGCATTTTAATCCAGCCCTGTCCAGCACGGGTGTTTATGGGGGAGCATTCCTGTGTGTGCAGAAGCGTGAATGCATGTGTGGTGTGTGTACACAGCACATGGGGCTCAGCCCAATAACTCAGGCTGTGGCAGACTGCTCTGTAGCACGGCCGAATAAGGCTCAGTGTAACACATGGTGCTTGCATCCCTCAGGCTTAGTTTCACCCCCGTGGAACAAGACTCCACTTGACGGGTCCTGAGATAACACACAAGCCACTGTAGCTTCCTCCTTCCGACCTGCTCGCCCCCGCAATTCATACCTTCTCCAGAGCTATGTAAAACACCCAGGCCAGGAAGGGATTTACCTGCATGAAAGCATTTGAATTTGAGGCAATCTGGCCGGCAGCATGGAGCTGGAAAAACGGAACTGGCGGTAAAACAGATGCTGGCGGTCAGCCTGTGTGATGCCGGGGTTCAGCCTGTCTGCTGGCACGTCCCAGCCACATGCAAAGGGGGCCCTGGGCGCACGGGAGGAGCATGTAGGGATGTGACTGCAGCCACAGCCTTTCCGGCATTGACGGGCCCTGCCCAAGGGGACAGACGCCAGGGCTGCCAGGGGCTGACTCCGCAATATAATGCCTGCTCTAGGCGGATGCCCTGATCAGCCACACGAGGCAGCTTTACAAAGACCCTCGTGCACTAGAGGCCTCCTGCTGCACATAGGGTCGGGGGGCTCAGCTGTGACAGCCAAACCCCCAAGCTCACCCAGTGTAGAGCCAGGGTGCCTTGTCTGGCTCCCAGTGCTCCAGCTGGGAGGAGCCAGGAGGCCAAGGATGGGCCCTGGGGTGAAAGGGCTATAAACGAGATCAGAATCAGGCCCAAGGGATAAGAACGGGGACTAGCTTGCTCTCCCCCCAGTCTCCGTAAGCAGCTATATTATCTGCCTCCTTCCAGTTCCCCTCCCGGGTTTTGGTACTTACATGAAGCCCATCACTGCAGCATCTGGGCAGCTCACAGTCTCCATTGACCCTGACAGCGGTAAGTGACTCCCCCAAGGTCACACAGGGAGCCAGTGGCAGAGGGAACTGAACTTTGGTCTCTGATGCTGAAGGCTAGAGGCACCTTCCCTCACTGCCAGGCTCTTATAATACTGGCACAAAGTCTGGGGCGCACCCTACAGGCACCTAAGCTCGGTCAATTGACTGTGTTGCCCAGTGGCTACAACTGTTTCTGGCAGGGTTCTAGTGCTGGCTCTGTTGCTGGTCTGCTCCATGTCTCAGTTTTCCCATCTGTAAAATGGGAATAATGACCAGACCATCTGTGTGAAGTGCTTTGAGCACCACAAGTAGCAAAGTAGGTACTGATTACTATTTTTATTTGCACTGCCTTCAGTGGGCTTTGGGTCAGGGCCTAAATGCAGACATGGGACTAAGCACCGCATACAGCGTGAGCCGTACAGTAGCTAGAAACTTTCTCATCCACAGCTCCAGAGCTGAACTGGGATATTTTTCACTACTAATCAATATAATCAAAGAGACACTGAGTGTCTAGATGCATCTTCTAAGTGATACATGCTCCTTCCATCACAAAGCTGTAGAAGATCAAAGGCGGAAATTCGTGGAAAACATGTTTCACCTGCATGCCATCTAAGTCCCCGTCTTCGGTTAACACTGACATCAGGATCCGAACAATCCCAGGGAGAAATGGAGGGCGTTCAAAAGCCCTGACTGATCCCTAAAAACAGACACCAGAATACAGCCTCTGGGACGAACAGATTAAACGCACGGAGGGGCTAGAACAGTGGTTTTCAAACGCTTTTTTTCTCAGGACCCAGTTGAAAAAAATTATTTATGCCCGTGACCCAACAGTTACATCTTTGAGCAATGCACTCCAGTCGTTTGGTGGTAGCAGCAGGGGGTGCCGCGACCCAGTGCCTAAGGGGCTGCGACCCAGTACTGGGTCCCAACGCTAAGTTTGAAAACCACTTGGCTAGAGATCCCTGCTCCAACACATCGCTCTAGCAGATAGCCCTGCTGACGTGAAACAGGCCAGGCACAGGCCAATCCAGACACAGTGACAGCAAGCGGGAAAGTCAGATTGGGAGCTGGAAGATCCACCAGAAACCCAGTAAGGAATGATTCTGTTGGCAACGCAACAGAGGAGAGACGCTCTCTGCTGTTCAAAACACTGGGTGAGGCCAGGGGGAGGAATACTATTGATGAAATCACAGCTCCATTGAAGATGATGAGAGTTTTGACTTCAATGGGGCCTGGATTTCATCCTCCAGATGTTTCCGTCCCCAAATGATGTGTCAAACCACGAGCTCTCCCATGCAAAAGCTGGAAAGACAGAGAAAGAGTCATTCTGGAAGAAGGGAGAGAGGCAGCAAAATTAGCTTCCTGATGGGGCAGCCGGCCAATGGATTAGAATTGAACAATCCTACCCATGGATCTAGCCTGCAAATCCACTGCTGGAGCAAGAACCTAGCCTGCAAACAGGCTTGAATGAGCTTTGGCAGCCTTGTCAAGCCAGTAAAGTTTATTGAATTTAGCTGAAATGAAATTGACCGTGATAGTGAAACCTACATATGCTCACTTCGGGCTGTTTTGGAGGGTGGGGGGTGCATGCATTCACATCCATTCCTGGTATGAAGCCGAAACACAATATATTTATAAGTGATAAAAGGGAATACAATTTATTTTATACAAGTCATAACTAACCCTGGAACTCCCTGCCACCACAGAGCCCAAGAGCTCAGTAGGGTGCAATCAAGGATTAGACATTTATGTAGGCAATGACAGCATTGGCAGTTACAGCAGAGAAGATTTAAAAGGTCTATTAAGGGATATGAATCCTCATGCTTCAGGACAAAACCCAACCCCTCACCCATAGTGGTCAGGAAGGAACTTCTCTGATGGGTAGGTTACACTGTAATTATTCCTAGTGTGGACTTTGAAGTATCTGATACTGGCTGCTGTTGGAGTCAGGGCCCAGGATGTTGAGCTAGATGGATCAATGATCTGACAATTACTATGTTCTTACTGATCAATTCATATTTTCAAGGCTTCCCTTCCCAAGGAAACAGGCTGGGAACTTAAATTAAACTTCGCAAGCTTGGGATTTAAAGCCAGGCATTTAGATCCATAGCTAGGTTCTTTCACAAGCACACTAAAGGTGCCTGAATCCAGGCTCATTTTGAAACTGTTGGCCTTTGTTAATGCTAGTGAAAGTTGAGCATCTATTGCATGTCTAATTTCCCTGAGCGATGTGAGGGCCATGCTAATGTGTGAGGCACGCTGCCTGGGGGAGCCTGCCTCATGCTATGGGGCTACCTTTGTTCCTAGGGCAGTGGGTTGTGTTTGTTTTATTGAGTGCTTGCCAGTGAATGTAGGTCACTGCCGCACTGGGAGCCTGTGTGGGTGTGTGTCTGAGCTAACAACAGCGCACCCTCGTGACATTGCACGTATACCCAGAGCAGAATGGACATGCCCACGGGAGGTCATATACGCATGGCGAGGTGGGAGACAGCAGGAGACAAGACAGGGGCCAGAAAAACCCTCCCCATAATAGCAAAGGTCTCAAGTTTACTTGTAGCCATTTGCCCTGGACCGACGAGGTGGGGTGGAGGGGGGAGATGAAAAGAGCAAATTAGGGCATTGGTGGAGATTGTTTGTTAACAGCACCTGAATTGAGGACCAGTGGCCAGCAGGTACTCTAGAATGTGATCAGGTCTTCATTTTAGATAGATAGATAGATAGATAGATAGATAGATAGATAGATAGATAGATAGATAGATAGATAGATAGATCATGAGAAAAACATACTACAAGAGAGCAAGCAAAGGACGGCGAGAGAGACACACTGGATACAGAGAACGTGAACCAGCTAGCAAGAGAAAGAGAAGACAGATGAGGAGCGAGCGTAAGCATATCATATTGCATTAGCAGCACTGCCGAACTGGAAACTGATCTCCAAGATAGTCTTTCATTTTTTAAAGCAACAAATTAGCAGGTTGCAGCCAGAAGGAGGCCCGGGGAGCGCGCACACATGCTCCTTTATCGGAGGGAGGACAATAAATGACCCAGTGGGGCAGTGTGGAGCTTGCACTAACAGATGGTGAGAAATAATACAAACTAATATATGCATCACGGCAGGCTTGGGTTTAATAAAAAACCTTCTCGGAATCTGCCTGCTCCCTGCCTCTCTCCCGCTTAATGAATTCCTTCAGTGTCCAATTTGCAGCAGCCGCCTGCCACGACTCATTAGACAACAGAGACCAGCCCGGGTTTTAGCGTCTGCAACAGCAGCCACGGAAGCAGCCGAGGACACCTGAGGCATGGACAGGCTATTAGCCCGGCCCTGGCTCGCCTGGCCTGATGCACCGCTGGACTCAGGAATGGCAATGTCGGTTGCTATGCAATCAGCCCTGGCCCAGTCTGCTGGTCATTTCCGGGTAGAGGGCCGGGCCTGGACGCTGCAGACAGACCCTAGGCCACTCTGGGAAAGAGGCGTCGAGGGCTCAAACATGCCAGAGTGAGGCAGAGCAGAGTATGTTAGTGACACGTAGATGCAGCAGCCCAGAAAAATACATGGCAGGCTGCAGTGGGCTCTCCGAGGGAAGGTGCCACGGACAGATCCACACAGCCAGAGTCCCCAGACCTTTCAGCAGAGCCAGGAGCCTCCAGACGGCCCAGCCGTGCCTGCGAGTCACAAGCATCGCAGCCGTGGGCTCCTCTGCAGCTGGGAAAGGAGCAGGGGACGGGGCCTATGGGGAAAGCCCTGCCGAAGCCACTTCTCCCAGCCAGAGAAGGGGACGTGGGCGCCTGGGCCGAGGGGAAGGTTGGACAGGAGCTGGCTGCGGCTCGCTCGCTCAGGCCTATCGCGTTGGCTGACGGCCACGGACATTGCACGGGATCGGGCCCCTCACTTTGCGCTCTACCCCAAAATGACTGCTCTTGGGCCCTTGTCTGACCCTTCCCCCTGCAATCACACAGTGCGGCCGTTCAGCCGCTGGTGGTTTCAGCAGCTGAGACTTTCCGAGGTTCCCCGGTCCCACGCTGCTGGAGAGGGAGCCCCCGAAAGGGCGACTGTACCCCGTTCTCAGAGCAGCCGGATCCACCCAGCCATTGCTTGTAATAGTAGCTGCGGCCCGCACTGCTGCTTGGGCAGCACGCGCCTATTTATTGCACCGCCTTGGGGGAAAGGGATTCTGGGAGCTACTGATGTCTCCACCCATGGGGAATTCGCAGGGGTCACCCAGCAGAGCCCTGGGCAAAGGGACCAGGAGAAAGGGCCAGGACTGAGGCCTCACGGAGGGCTGCACAGAGCCGCAATGGAACACATGGTCAATGAGAGCCGATTAGTCTGGTGGCCGGGGCTCTTGATTGGAGATGTCCCGTCACTGCCCCGCCCTGACCCAGCCTCCCTTGGGTAGATCTCTGAGGCTCTTACCCCCTCAGACGATGACAGAGGTAATAAATCTTCCTTCCCCCCACTCAGACCTTAACCCCCGGGAGCCAGGATGGTCTTGCTATGGGTCTGTACAGCTCCGAGCACACTGGGGCCCTGATCGCAGCTGGACACTCTAAGCTCCTGTGCAAGCAACAACAGGAAACAAGACTCAGATGCACACCTCAGGGTTCCCACAGCAAGGGAAAGAGATGGGCCTGACCCCTGCAAGCTGGACATGATGGAAAATCTCTGGCTGGACCAGTTCTCAGCTGGGCCACCTCAATGCAGCTCCCTTGACAGAGCATGGGGCTCTGACCCTGTCTCTCTGCAGTGGCCTGAGTCCAGAAAGGTGTGGATCCTTCCCCCAGGGTTTTGTGCATGACCCGTTCTTGTGCTGTCCCCTCCTGCTTTTCATAAGCCCTTTTGTGCAAACAGGAGCTCGGTGTGATGTGCCACCCACAGCCAGCACCCAGCCCTGTCCCAGAGCAAGGGTTGCACGCAGCTCTCTCCCCCTGTGACAGACACATCTGGTTCCCAGCCGCGCTGAGTTCAGGCAGCAGTGAAGCCATGCTGGGCTCAGCTGCCCCCTTATCCCTGCAGCACAGCAAAGCTTTCCGGCCCGGCCCTGCTGTGCTCAAATCCCTGCATCCATGTCACTGCGCCAGGGAGTAACGGAGCTGGCTGCCTTGGGATTCTTCAGGCAGCGGGGATATAAATAACCCAGAACAGAAACCTGAAGAGCAACAGCTCTGAGCATGTGTGAGCGGAGCAGAGGGGCCTGGAAGAGTCCTTTCCCGCTGGTAACTCTGCACTGCAGGTGCACACAGAAATGTGCATCAGTGTGCCCACAAATATCCCCACCCATCTATACGATCGTGTGCACGCAATCACACTCGCTACTACGCACCATTGCACCACAGACACCCAGAGCCTTGCTCACTTGCAGAACTGCACAGTCACGCACAGAGAAACACTTGCGGACCTGCACCGGCGCGTGCATGTAACCCCACTTGCTAACGCATGGTTGCACACATCTACATGCACTAACACAATTGCACATACAAATGCTGACAAGCACAATCATGCTCACAGACACACACTGACACTCATTAACTGGCTCAGCTGCATGTGCATGCACACACACACACACACACACACTCATTAACATGCTCACAGACACACTCATACCCAAAACATTCACACACACTGCAAACACCCTCCCCAGCTCACGTGTGCACCTGGGCCTACACTAGCATGCCGGCACACATAATCACACTCACACGTGTGCCTGTACATGCCCTCCGCACACAGAGAGATATACACAAACACAACCCAATAGCCGTGCAGATGTACACACACTCACACGCACCAGCTGAAAACAAATCGAGCTGGCAGGGCTGGCACGTCATTGGTTCTGCCACACTAGTGGAATTCATTCCAGGCTCAACCTCTTGCTTGAGCGTTTTAATTTGTGAGCTTGCACCAAGCACAGTTCTGTCCAGACTCCCCTGCAGCTGGCTGGCGCCTCCCGTGGACGTGGGTGGAAGCTGGGTGCTGGACGATGGGGCGGAGGAGGCATTTGAAGGAGACACACTGGTAAGTAATGCACATTGCTCCCCAGGGACCCAGCCATGGGAGGGACACAAAGCCGAGATGACTGTGAAGTGAGGAATCCGCAGAGTGGGAGGGTCAAAGCCACAGCTGTGGCTCATCCAGAGACCGGGGCCCTGGCTGGACGCCCAGAGCTTCTCCCAGCGTCTCCGGGGTGGCCAAGGACACAACTCTTTGCTGCTTTCCAGAGCCTCTGCGCAGCTGCAAAAGCTGGGGCCTGCAGAGGTGGCTTAAGGAACACAGAACCGTTGAGCCCCTCTGATTGCGATCCGGCATCCTCTTTGGAGCAGTGCACAGTGTAGCTGCACTGTGATCCCTACGTGCTGCGGCCACCGACTTACGCTTTGTGCATGGGCACCTTCCCGTACCAGCGTCTGCCTTCCCTAGCTCATCCGCCTCTTCCCCACCCTGCTGCTCCCCCGCCATCACAACAGGCGCCCCTGTGGCAGGGCAGGTCCAAAGAGGGAAGAGTCTCCGTGAGCTTGACTAATGGTCCTTTCAGGCTTATGGAATTCAGGCCAGGAGAGATCAGGCCACTGTCCCAACAGTGCAGCTCTGGGACATCATCCGGGCCCATTATATGTGCAGAAGTTCCTCAAACAAGAGTCCCACTGAGACAGACCAAGAACGGGGAAGATTGGGGGTCTGAGAGAGGAGGTGGAGCAGAGGAAGGGGGCAAAATGGAAGCATGGGGGGCGGGCGGGCAGAGGACATGGTGGAGATTGAAAGATTAAGGCTGTTGTGGAATGGGAAGGAGGGGCTGGAAAGAGTTGGGGAGACTGGATGACGAAGGGGGCTAGGAGAGGAGGTGTCAGCGTTGGGGGTGGGTGGGGGGCTGGGAGGGGAGGAAGCTGGGTATTGGGAACTGAGCCCTGGGAAGGGAAGAGCAGTTGGGTGGAAGGCGACTGCAGGGGTAACACAGAGTGGAACTGCTACCGAGATGCCAAGGATCTTGGGCGGTTGCTAATCAAATTCCCTGCCTCCATGGCCAGGCCCCTGCCTCAAGGTCAGAGCTGGGAGGCTCCCTTGCCCCAGACTGCCGACTCCATTAACAGGATCAGCTCCACACGGGAGCAGTGAGATTGTCCATGTGCAGCTGAGCCAAGCCCCACCAAACAGGGAGTCTGGATGGCTCACTTAGCCAGGGAGGTGATTTTAGCCCTGCTGTAAATCCACGGGCCGATTGCTCCCCAGGAGGTAATAAACGAGAAAACAATATCGGTAACACGATGAAAAACGTCACAGAGGAGCCGCACAGCGCAGAGATCAGGGGGAGGGAGCAGGCGTGGAGAGCCGCTTGCCTAGAAACCCTGCCTTTGGCCAGCTCTCACTGAAGTCATCAGCCCCGGCTCCCGCCCCCTTTGCTTCGATCCCACTGCCCCCTTAATGCTACTCACAGGCAACCAGCGCTGCACTGGCTTGGCAGGGCACCTGCGTCTCTGAAAGCTTCCGCCAGCCCCAGCGCATGAGATTTTGTAGGCCTGATGGCCTCCAGGGACAGGGAAGCCATTGCGTCAGAGCCCAGTATTGGGAACCAGAACTCCTAAGTTCTGTTCCCAGCTGTGCTAGGGTGGGTGCAGCTCCTTCAGGCTTGGTTTCCAGCGCTGCTGAGCACCCACCAACCTCACTGAAGTCAGTGGGAGCTAGGGGCGCTCAGCGCAGCTGACAAGCAGCCCATGCCTCAGTCTCCCCCCTGCGGCACAGGGATATTGATACTCTCCACTGCGACCTGGAGATGAAAGGCATTCAAGAGGGGCAGATCTGACCCATTCCTCTCCCTCCTGCGAGGTCTGTCCTGGCCCAAGAGCACCTGTCTCTCAATGTGAGAGTGGCAGAGGGGTGCCCAGGGCACCAGTGGGAGCTTAGCAGGAAAACAGAGAAGGGAGTGGGGGGAGGAGCTGCTGCCGTGGCCCTTCGTCTGTAGACGGTCTCCTTCTTTAAAGAGATCCTCGCTGTGGTAACCAGCCGCCCGTTCCAGTTCCTGGCGCAGAGCCCAGGTTGGCTGTGACCAAAGGGCTGTAGCCAGAAGCCAGCAGCTTGGGGCTGGCCTGGGAGAAATGAGTTTGCTGGGTCTCAGCCTGGTGGCCCCGAGAGGTGTCCACATCCCAGGGGTGGTGGTTGCTGGCCCTCTTGCACACATGGCGAGGACAGGGTGGCAGTGGAGGCTGTACACCCCACTCACTCCTTGTCCGGCTTCATGGTCAGATCCTGCCCTCAGCTAAAGCCGGGTGCTGTGAGGACCAGACAAACCCCGGCCTGCTACTAAGGGGTGGACACAAATCCTGCTGAAGTTAGCGGAAAGGCGCCCATGGACTGTACATGAACATAGGACCAGGTGGGTTCAAGCCCATTCCCTGGCGATCACAGACCGCGCCCACAGAGACTCCTTTAACTCCCTCTGGCTTCAGGGGTTTGGGGCCGAGCCCTAGACCAGAAGCCTGGAGATCTGCAGCCATTTCCTCACGCCCCTTTCCACCTCACTGCCAGCAGCAGCCCGAACCTGCCATCCAAGGCCAGGTGGGAAGTGGCTTGAGGAGCAAGTCCCATTTGGCTCACGGCCTGGGGCTCACCCACGATGCCCCACCACCAGCCAGACAGGATGGGTGCGACCGCACCTTGGTGCTGACCCGGAGTGCCTGCTGAGAAGTCGGATCCATTTGTCCACGTCGGCATGCGGCTTGGGTGCCTCCGGCAGGGCCATGCATTATTTTTATTAATGAGGAACAGGACACGTTGTTTTTCAACTTGCATTTTCCTGTCCCCTTGGGGGGTGGGGTCCCATGAGCCACCCTGCGTGCAAGCCATATGAAAGGGGTCTGGAATGCAGGCTCCCGGCAGGACCTAGAGAACAGAAGCGGGGTGAGGAATTCTGGCTCTTCGTGTTTATTATATCTGGGAGAGATCCAGGATTTAAATGAGCTGTAAGACCGCCACCAGCTGGTCAGGGTGAACATGGCACCTGCCAGGAAGTGGCTGGGTAGGATGTTTGTCTCCTGGTGTCACAGTGGGACGTGGCTCAGTTTTGAGGCACGGGAGTGACTGGCTGGGAATTCAGCCCCCTGGAGGGGAGGGACTGGGCGGGAAACGATCCCCTTGAGAAAGGTGAAGGGAGGAAACCAACCAGCAAAGAGTGAGAGAGAAACAAAGAGCAGAGATGACTCAGCCTGAGAGCAGAGAATAACACAGAAGCCAAGAATTTATTTGACTCTGTGGCCAGTTCCTTGTGATGGGACAATGAGCCCACGTGGAGCTGTTCATCCGTTCCCCGGCTGGGCCTTCCGGACGCGGTCTCCCAGTACCAAGTTCGGGACCCTCCCCGAAGGTGCTGGATGAGAAAATGTGCCCGTTCCAGTGGTGGCACCTACGGGTACCTTTGGGGAAGGCCTGGGGCATGGACACCACCACGCAGCACAATCCATTTATGACCTGAGTGGGCGTTCGTAGGAAGGGCCTGGCCCAGCTCTGATCCAATGGGCCCAGGACTGCGGCTGGGTTCAGAGCAGCCACGTCCTGAGCTCTTTGTGGGGGGCTCTGGTTGTAGCCAGCTGCTGTGATGCCCAGGGACAGAGTTTGCTCAACCCATGGGTCTCCCCACAAGAGCGGATTTAGCCTTCCTCTCCGCAGCCTGCAAACACCGGCTGACCCCAACCTGTTCTTGGATCCACCTGCCTCCAAGCACTTTAGGAGGACATTTTGATGGCTAGTTTTGGGGGTGCAAAGGGCACCCACATTTCTGCTCCCCCAAAATAAATTGCAGGCATCAAATCTGACTCTGCACCACCAGCCACCAGCGAGAGGATTAATCGTGCCAATCTGTGCCCACAGATTCTGTGGCTGCCACCTGGCAAACGTGGCCAGCGGATGCAGTACAAAGGATCGGGACGGAATTGAGAGAACAGATGTTCACTGGTCTTTGCTCAGCATTGCCGGGAGCTGCATGTACCGACGAATAGCACGTCCTGGTAAGCAAACCCCAGAAAAACATCCCCACTTCCCCAGCCTGAGCGCATGTGGTGGGAGAGTCAGGCCTGGAGCTGAGCTGGCTAAACAAGCAACGGGGAAATCAAATACAAAAGGCCCTTTCAATCCACACAGCTGCTGTCATTGTCCTGGCAATACATCAATCAGAGATAAGCATTCAAATCCCTGCCATGGTAAACATGGGGGGTGTCAAGGTGCACTTTGCTCGCTGGATTTAACTGCACATCACTGGGGAAGCAGTCGCCCACCCAGACCCCAGAGCTGGGGTGAGGCAATACAGGGTCCTCTCCATCGCTGCCCTATCCCTGTGCAGTCATTCACACCAGGCCAGGGTGGGCATGAAAGCTGCCAGCTCAGTTTCGTCATGCCCATCCTCTGCATCACCCTCGGATTGGTAACTCCAGGGCAGTGGGAGATCGGGCCCACAGAACCCGTTGGGAGCCCTTACCAATCAGGGGCACAAAGTTCAGTGGACCAGGGGCTGTTCCTGCTATGGCGTTGGGCCAGCAGGCTCAAACCAGCCCAGCTCCACCGAATTCACCCACGCTGATTTCCAGACGGTCGGGATCTGGCCCATCAACCTGCGGATTTCGCAAAGAGGTGATTTCTCAACAAAGCAGAGCGAGAGAGCATTTCCCAGAAGCTGACCCACGGCTGCCTAGCTCCCGCCCCTTCCCTGCTCACCCAGCCCCGGGGCCAATGGGGGGGTAACGAAACCACTATAAAGAGCTAGCAACTGGCACACAGAGGGCAGTGTCCAGACAGCACAGAGTAGCTGCCAGAGAAGTAGCATTGCAGTCCGGACCAGGTAGAGTCAGATTTGTTACTTTCCCCTGCCTTCCTCCCAGGACAGCCCTAAGCAACCGCCAGTGATTCCAGCTCTGGAGAGTTTTAATTACACAGAAATCCAGCTGTGACCAGTGGTGCTCCCCAGCCAGGAAAATGAGCAGGTAAATATTCCTGGGGGTGCTGGGGAGACCTGGATTCCCAGCGGAGGGGTGTGCCCACAGTTCTGGCTGCCTGCAGTGGGGATCTGGGGTCACAGCACCTGTAGTAATGGGGCCATTGAGGAGACAAAGAGCCGAATCCTCTCGCCTGGCTGAGCTGGGAGCAGGGGGCTGGACCTCACCTGTCCTGGACCAGGGCTGCCTCAGGACTGATGTAAGGTTAGGAGCCACTGTCCTCTGCCCCAGGGGCCTTCCAGGATAGGCAGAGTGAAGGGGTGACCTGTCCATGCCCCTTTTCCCTATGGGCCAGGGCTGGAATGGGAGGCCTGGAGAATGCCTGTGGGTCATGCAGGGGTTTTCTGACTCCAAGGGAATTCCCCAGGGGCTCATCCAGGGAGCTCCCAGCTGCTTTGCCTAGAGCAGGGCCAGAATAGGGCCCCAGGAGGGACCAGTCGCTGCTCTGCCAGTAAGATCCTCCCTCCGCCCCCAGCAAGACAGAGTCCTCCAGGTTGGGGGAGGCGGGGACCCTCAGAAGTAGGAGTGAGCAGAGATTAAAAGGTGAGACTCTGCGTATGGTTTTGAGACCTCTTGGAGATGAGTGGTGGGGCTGGAGGGGCGTCCGCAGAGCTGTGGGGGTTGAAGGGACATCCATGGAGCGTGGGGGTGGACCATCGGTAGAGCTGTGGAGGCTGGGGGGTCCGGGTGAAGGAGCATTGGCCAGGATGTAGGGGACTGGAGGGGCATTGGGAGAGCTGTGGGACCTGGGGGTGGAGGGGCATCGGCAGGGATGTGAGGGTCTTGGGGGGTGGAGAGGGTGGTGGGGGTGGGGGAAATCCTAGCACCATGGGGGGCACAGGAAGTGGGGAGCTTGCCCAGCATGGGCCTGACTCCACCCTCCCAGGCCAGGTGAGGCCCCCTCGGGGCTGACCAGCTGCAAGGCCCCCGGGGAGACGGCAGAGTGAAACAGCTCCCTGTTTTTCTCCCTGCAGGATGGGCTGCTTGGGGCTCACCTTGATGGTTGCACTGTTGTCTTCCCTCCCCGACTGCCTGGAAGCCCCACACCCAGCTGTGTCCATCCCCAGCCGCGTCACACACTTTGTCTCCACCTCTCCAGCCCACAGCAGCTTCCCCACCAGCTTCCCCGCAGACACGCTGATGATCTCCGTGGAGTTCACCAATCTCTCCAGCATCAGCCCAGAGGCCCTGCAGGCCTTACAGAAGCTCCCCAAGCTCCGAGAGCTGCATCTCTCCACCAATCAGCTGAGGAGCCTCCCTGGCGGCCTCTTCCGGGATCTGCGAGCGCTTCGGGTCCTGGATCTCACCAACAACCTCCTGGAAGACCTGCCCAAAGAGATCGGCACCTCCTACAGCCCTCTGCAGCACTTCGTTCTGAACGGGAACCAGCTGACAGCCCTGGAGCCAGAGTGGTTCCAGACGCTGGGGGAGCTGGAATGGTTAGATGTGTCGAGGAACCAGCTGCAGGCACTGCCTCCAAATTGCTTCCGCAACCTGAGCAGCCTCATGAGCCTTGACCTGTCCCATAACCTCCTGGAGGGGCTGGCCCCGGAGATGCTGGCTGGCCTGTCCAACCTGGAGAGGTTAAACCTGGAGGGCAACCGGCTCCACTCCATTGCCACGCACACCTTCGACCCGGTGCCGAGCCTCCAATACCTCTTCCTTCAGCATAACAACCTGAGTTTGCTCCCGGCAGCGCTCTTCCTCGGCCTGGGCCAGCTGCACCATCTGGATCTCTCCAACAACAGCTTGACCTCACTAGCCCCCTGCTTTTCAGGTCAGAACCTGACGCTGGATATGGATCTGTCTGGGAACCCATGGGCGTGTGACTGCGGCATGCTCTCCTTCCTGCAGTGGGTGACAGGCCCTTCAGTCAGTCTGTATGCCTCACAGAGCACCCTCTGCGTGGCCCCCGAGAACCTCAAAGGCCTGACAGTAGCAGCAGCCAAGGACAAGCTCATTGTTTCATGCTCAGCTGGACCAGCCAAGCACCCGGACACCTGCATCCTCTCTCCAGGTGATGCTTCCTCGGCTTAGCCTGACTGGCCCAGGTGGCAACGCCCAGCTCTGGTGGCCAGCATGCCAGCCAGCACCTTCTGACACTCAGGCCATATTGTACCCACCCCCAGAATGCCTGAGACAGGTGCCTCCCCCACCCAACAGAGCTGCATACTTGTGTGGGGTGGTCTCCGTTAAGCACCCCACAGATCCCCTTTCCCCCACCAGGAAACTCCTCCCTAGCAGAAAGCCCGGACACTTCTCGGGATATTGTCAGCCACCTGGAATTTATCCTTATTCTGTCCTCTGCTGCCCTGCCTGGCACTCAAACCCCACACCCAGCTCAGCCATCAGGCACCGAGTATCCCTTAGAGGCACCAAGGAACCTATTTTGTGGGATTTGAGTGGTGTATTGGAAACTGGCTTTCTATGAACCTCCTGGCTTGCAGTTTAGCTCTGCAAGGGTCTGGCTTGGACCAGGGTCCCTGTACTTGGGCAAGGTCCCTACCCTGTCCCAAGGACAGCACCCAGCAGGACCATACTGCAAACAGCATGACGTACACCTAGCTCCCTGCTCAGCCAGCTGTGGCCAGGGTGTCTCCTCCCCTGGCTGTCCTCTTCAGAAAGAGTACTTTCCACTGAGTGGAATCCAATAAGACTGACATGATCTGGCTCCAAGGGGAGTCAGCTCAACTCGACCACATCTTTGATGCATCTTCTTGGAGAAGCAAAGGCAGGGAGTTGCAGTCTGGATACAAACTCCCCCTAGAAGGTCAAAGAATATGGGTTCTCCATCCCAGGTCTCTGTTATCCTCTAAAAGTTCTAGGATCAGGCACCCCAACCTGGTCCCAAAGAACAGGACAGCATAGCTCTAAAGAGAATGGAACATAAGCCAAGACTTAATCCTGCTCCTCTCATCAATGTCCCCCTGTCCCTGTGAGCATTCAGGCCCTGGTGATACGTCGATTGCATTCGGTGTGTCTTTTTAATTGGAAACAAAACGCTGAATGTTACACGTTAGTGTCTCGCCTGCAAATTTATGGCGGAATGAGGGTCCTAGGGAAGGTTTAAATTAAACTCAATTGTTTAAAGCTGCTGCACAATTTGTCCTGATTTATCTCGCCAATAAAAAAAGAGAGCAAGCGGCGCCTCCGGACCCCAGTGTGGGTGGCTGGGCTTTTGTTTTATAAAGAGAGAGTGAGCATTGTTGGCCTAACTTGAAAATAATCAAAGATAACACTGGGGACATCAACGGGTCCCTGTTTATAATGGAGGAAGGAGAGGAGGGAGGGCAAAGGCTGATGGGGGTGAGATTCAGCTGGTGACCTTGGGAAGCGCTCCAAAAGTTTTGACCCTTCTTGGAACTTTAACCGGCTGAAAACTCAGGTTGGGAGCCTCCTAGGAGCCAGTTTTCTCTAAAGATGATCCTGAAATGCAACTTCAGCACCTGCATCTGGATCCCCAGCTACCCCTCAAAATCAGGAGTCTAGACTCAAGGGGTCAGTCTAGCCCTTTAGAAAGAGATTGATTGACCCAGTGGCCAAGGTCAAACCCAGATCTGCACTTGCCAAAAGGAAGTCTGCGCACCTGAGGTCTGTTCCTGTTTGGCTGCCCCAGACTCTGTGTCCGTAAGTGGAGCTGGTGGCTTGTCTGCTGTCACTGATCATGTCCATGCACAGGGGTAGAAGTGCTCGGAAATTGACAGATGCGTGTTGCCATTATCAATTCTTATTGCCATGAGTAACAGGCTTTGCAGCAGATTTCATGCCAGGGATCCACAGTGCTTGGTCCCCTTTGTAAGCTAGAGCGCTGGACTATGAGCTGTTGGGGAAGAGAAAAGAGGCAAGGAAAGGACACTGAAAAGCATTCATCTTCAGCCATTGGCCCAGTCCCACCAGCTGTTCACGGCTATTGATTTACCATCGCAGCCTCCCTAAGGGGCCACCTGCCCCAGAGCTACCAGCTGCGTTGCACCGACACATCCCAGAACAATGTAGCAGCACATCCTTTCTCTGCATGCTGGGTGCCACTGGGGAGTGGGATGTGCTAGAATTCGTGGGGCCTGATTCTCTCTGCCTTACACCACTTATACCCCAGAGTAACTCCACAGGCTGCAGGGGGGTCACTCCTTAGGTACACTGGTTTCAGTGAAAGGCAAATCAGTCCTGCTTGAGCTCTCCCATGGAAAGAGATGTTGGCGCCAAACACCCTAGCATCTCAGAGAAGCTAATGGGAGTTGCGGGCACTCAGTCCCTCGCAGGATTGGGCCCCAGCTGCGCTGAGCATTATTATTATTAGCGTTGTTACTGGCAAACTAGTTTTTCCCCTCGCCCAGCCGGCCAGTGACACATATGCTCACGGAGTCCCCAGGAACATCCCCGAGCCCAGAAATGTCCAGAGCATTTCCGCTGCACGTTGAAGAAACTGAAGCCCTGCCTGCAAGGGCTGGTAACAGCGAGCACGCAGGGAGCCTGGTGTATGCTGTTCTTTCCACCCCCACCTTGTTCTCCGTTGCAACACAGCCGCCAAGGCCAGAGCAGCCGTGGGAGGCTCCCAGAACCACAGTGGGTATCTGGGGCTGTTACAGCTACGCTGAGGTGGCCCAAAGCGTTTGGGAGCAGATCCTCAGAGCTCTACTGAAGGCAATGGAGAATCTGCCTCCAGAGGACTTGATCCCACTGCAATCACTGGAAAGACGTGGGTTGATTTCAGTGGTTTTGGGTCAAGCCCCTAGTCAGGCCGTACAGAGTCTCCTGAGGGAGCAGTGGGCAATTCATAGACTCATAGACTTTAAGGTCAGAAGGGACCAGTATGATCATCTAGTCTGACCTCCTGCAAAATGCAGGCCTCAAAATCTCACCCACCCACTCCAGCAATGGGCCACCAACCTATGACTGAGTTATTTACCTCCTGAAATCATGATTTAAGGACTTAAGATACAGAGATTTATCGGTAGGTGAGCCATGCCCCTTCTACAGAGGAAGGCGAAAACCCCCCAGAGCCCAGGCCAATCAGCCCTGGGGGAAAATTCCTTCCCGACCCCAAATATGGTGATCAGTTAAACTCGGAGCACGTTGGCAAGTCTCAACAGCCAGTTACCCAAGAAACAATTCTCTGTAATAACTCAGAACCCGCCCCATGTCCCTCCTTAGATCACTTGTATATCCACCACCCATAGCCAAAGATCAGTCAATTTCCAAAACAGGCTATCTGATCATATCATCCCCTCCATACATTTATCAAGCTAAGTTTTGAAAGCAGTTATGGTTTTTGCCCCCACAACTTCCCTTGGAAGGCTATTCCAGAAATGGTTAGAAACCTGCATCTAATTTCAAGCCTAAATTTCTTGATGGACAGTTTATAACCATTTGTTCTGGTGTCCACATTGGTGCTGTACTCAAATAATTCCTCTCTCTCCCTGATATTAATCCCTCTGATGTATTTATAGACAGCAATCATATCCCCTCTCAACCTTCTTTTGGTTAGGCTAAACAAGCCAAGCTTCTTGAGTCTCCACTCATAGGGCAGGTTTTCCACTCCACAGACCATCCTTGTAGCCCTTCTCTGCACCTGTTCCAATTTGAATTCATCCTTTTTAAACACGGGGGACCAGAACTGCACACAATATTCCAGATGGGGTCTCACCAGTGCCTTGTACAGCGGCACTAACACCTCCCTGTCTCTACTTGAAATCCCTCTCCTGATACATCCTATAACCACATTAGCTTTTTTCATGGCCACATCACATTGGCGGCTCATAGTCATCCTATGATCAACCAGAACTCCCAGATCCTTCTTCTCCTCAGTCCGTTCCAACTGATGCATCCCCAACTTATAGGAAAAATGCTTGTTATTTGTCCCTACGTGCATGACCTTGCACTTCCCATTATTAAATTTCATCCTAGTCCTGATACTCCAGTTTACAAGATCATCCAGATCTTTCTGTATGGTATCCCAATCCTTCTCTGTATTGGCAATACCTCCCAGCAATTGTCCCGTCTCATCACAAGCTTCCCCACTTAGGGAGCAGCAGGTCTTGGCTACCGCACAGTGCCGCTCAGCCCTCAGGCCCCGCTTCGAAGCTGTCTCTGGTTGGTGGTACCCATAAGCCCATCAGCGCAACAAGGAACGAGGTATGGACACGGTCCGAGCAACATCAGCGCCCTGTGAGGCAGGAAGGCAGGCCTGAGCCCGGCTGTCTGAACCAGTTTTCAAGGGCTGGAGTGACACAGCTTCTATCAAAAACAAGAAGAGTCTTGTAGCACCTTAAAGACTAACAAATTTCTTCAGGCATAAGCTTTCACAGGCTGCAACCCACTTCATCAGAGTTGGAGCCCACGGCAGTTTATGCCCGAAGAAATTTGTTAGTCTTTACGGTGCCACAAGACTCTCGTTGTTTTTGCTGTACACAGACTAACACGGCTACCCCTCTGGAACAGCGTCTATCATTGCCTGTTGGGGACACCACTGCAAACTCGCTGCTATACCAGGCGACCATCTATACTGATTCCTCCTTTCCAATGGCCCTTCTCCTCCCTCCCTGGCCAGTGTGTGCCCTAAACACCCTCCCTACTGCACCAAAGAAGTCGCATTTTCGGGCTTTGTAATGCGGCTGCTCCCTTGATCATTGACAGAGCTCCCACCAATGTTGGCAGCAGGAGGCCTGGGACGCAGGCTCACTAGAGGGCCAGATGTCAGCTATGCCTTGAATACATATTGGTTATCTAAGTTGTATTGTTCCCTCTTTGCTGCTTTTAATCAGTGAATGGGGGCCTGTCTGCTCTCCTCTCCACGACAACTCAGTCTACAACTAACCACTGTTAACGCCCTGTGAGAGCTACAGCCAAGGGATCAGAGTGCACCCATTCCAGCATGGGAGACCTCTCATCGAGGGAACAGCCAGCAGCTCAAGTTGAAGGGCACGTTCCCACGGAAAGGGAAACGCCGAGGCTGGCCCAGGAGTCTTACACGGCTAATTGCTAAACTACACTAGCACATTATGCTGGCAAAACTTCCATCACTCAGGAGTGGGGAAAAAACACACATTCCGAGCAACGTGAGGTTTGCCGGCGTAAGTACGTGTGTGGACAGCGCTACATTGGCAGGAGACGCTTCTTCCCGCCAACACAACACAGCTACACAAGTACTCGTGATGGTAAAACTGAAGGTGCTCGCGGTATTTTTTTTTTCCACATCCCTGTGTGGCAAAAGTTTGTCAGCATAAGTGCTTATGTAGATGAGGCCCCAGACTCTCACACCAGAGATTGTACAACTGGCCGCTGGATGAAACGCCTGTCGCTCTTGGTCTAGCTAAAGAGAACTGCAATGGGTGACAGACAAGAGAACTGCGTGGTTTCCTATGCAAAATGGCCATTGTGCCCTGCAAATAAGTTTCACAGGTGGGTGTGCGCATTATAAACCACAGAAGCTGTTTAAGAAATAATTTGCTGCATGTCCAAAACAGCTAAAGGTTCCAGAGGTGAAACGTCCCCCATATTCCATTGTGACGCTCTACTTGGGTCTGCACTGAGATGGGACTGGAGCGACTGAAATAAAAAACACAGGCTTTCCATATGTGAATAACCTTCAACGCAATGTCTCTTGTTGTGGTGTAAGCCCTAAAGAATGTGAAATGCTTTAGTTATAATCAAAGACCAGGCTGACTACGGTTAAAGAATTTAGGAGGGATTTTGTTCTTTTCCTTCTAAATGATTGTTGCGCTGTGGAAGCAATATAAAGGCTCTGGAAGAAGAAAAGACAAGAAGGAAAAACAAAAGTGAAGTACATAAGCACCCTAACAAGGGCATATCTTTGAAATATTAAAAGAATGTACTTAAATAGAGGAGAATTTCCAATTCATAGTAGAGGCTATAAGAGAAACAAATGGAACATACAAACACTCTGGAAAGGATCAAAGTCATGTGTTATACAACAACGCCGTCTATCGGCTAGAGATGGAGGCAACAGAGAGCTAAAAGCTGAAAGCTTTTTGGTAAGTGTCTAGTATAAATCAGAGGATGCATCCTTTCACTGAGCTCCAGAATATAAAACATGAGGTTACCATATGGGAATCCACAAATGAGTTGCAGTATCCAGAAGTGTTATCAGATACTTGGGTCAGCCAGGGGTGAAGCAATTTCATTTCGGAGATTGTATTTCTCTTTGTGTTCTTTCAAATCAGTACCTGAAGGTTCCTTCCTTGAGGCTACACTCTCCCTTGGGAGACATGAAGTTACTGTATTTTGGATTTTGACTAAGTCATGCTATAGACTTATGATTAAATGCATGTTTCTCCTTTCTAAGTCCAAGTACATTGGACTGAGAGAACTTCAGACTTTAAGCAATTGCTCTGATGTTTTAAACTAGTCTTCTCACAAACCAAATTCTACAAAAACCACTTACATAAAAGTGCCTTACAACAAAATGATTAGGGGGCTGGGGCATATGACGTACGAGGAGAGACTGAAGGAACTAGGCTTATTTAGTCTGCAGAAGAGAAGACTGAGGGGGGATTTGATAGCAACCTTCAACTACTTGTAGGGGTGCTCCAAAAAGGAGGGAGCTAGGCTGTTCTCGGTAGTAACAGAGGACAGAACAAGGAGCAATGGTTTCAAGCTGCAACTGGGGAGGTTGAGGCTGGATATTAGGAAAAACTTTCTCACTAGGAGGGTGGTGAAGCATTGGAATGGGTTGCCTAGGGAGGTGGTAGAATCTCCATCTTTGGGGATATTTAAGGTCCGGTTAGACAATACCCTGGCTGTGATGATTTAGTGGGAGTGGTCCTGCTTTTAGCAGGGGGTTGGACTAGATGACCTCATGAGGTCCCTTCCAGCCCTATGATTCTATGAAAACAAACAAGGAGTCCTGAGGCACTTTTAAAGACTAACACATTTATTTATCGCACAAGCTTTCTGACATTCCTGATGACTACAGCACTTCTGTTAATCTTCAGAAGTGCCACAGGACTCCTTGTTTGTTTTGCTGAACTAGATTAACGCAGCTACTCCTCTGGAACTTTACAACAAAGTGCAACTTTACTCCTTAGAGTGTTAGCGGAGATTTGATAACAAAGAACTGGGAACTGCCAAGGAGTAAATGTAATACGAAATTCTGGCAATCTTCATTGTTCCTTTATAGCTACAGGGACCCAACCCGGATCTATAGTAACTTCTTACATTTGTCATGTGTATTTTGTGCTTAGTACATACCTAGAACATTAGTTGTACCTGCACTTGAGCAATGAATCGTCAGTTATACACTGATGTGGTGCTGGATGAATTCATACTCCTGATTGGTTAAGAAACACGAAATATCCTGCTCTGAGAAATACAGTTCCCAAGAGAAGATCTGGAAAAAACCAAGCCTTAAAGTCACTGTGCTAGAGATCCCTGGGTTCACTAAGAGGGGTTATTCCCATTAAATTCCATCTTACTATTGGTTATAGCACTTATCAAATTGTCAAATCTACTTTGTCAGATTTCAGCTTCAAAATCTAACTGGCACCTCAACAAATTCATAAAAGCTCACCACACAGAAAGAGAGCAGTAAAACAGGAGGCCCTCACTTTCCTCTTGGTTTCATGGGACTGGCTGGAGGGGGCATACAGATCCGTGCCTTCACCGCAGTCCCTCTTTGTGTCAGCAAAAACCTCATCCTGCATACTTTGCTACACCAACCAATACACTTCCATAGAAAAATGAGCCCAAACAGCTCAGATCTGATCTACTTGGCTTTATTTGCACACGGTGAGGCAAACCAAAGCCCCCTGAATCAGGCCCCTTCCAAACTTTAGGGAAGTTCACTCAATTTGTTATATTCCAATTTTGGCCTTTTCAGCCCAATATAAGCAGAAACAACACCCTGGAGTCAATGCATTGGACCCGCTTTACACCAAGGCTGTCTTTGGCTCAACAGGTCAGTTCCCCCCACAGTTCTGTTCTCCACAAGCAGGATGGCAGACCCTCACTCAATCCTGCAAGGTCCTGAGAGCCCTCAGTCCCCTCTGAAGTCAGTAGGAGTTGAGAGCGTTCAGTCCTTGGATCAGAATCCCTCAGTCTCTTTCCAGAAGACATTGTGCATATATCTGAGAGCTGAGCCCCAGTTAAGATGCAACATGCCCAGGGAGTTGCTATGGCAACTTAGCCCTGAATAACAGAGGAAACAGTCATACAAAACCCGCCTGTTCTTGCCATATCCATTACATCACCCTCCAGTTGGGCTTGGAGAAGGGGAAGTTCCCAGCATAGAAGCTGTGGTCCTCACACTGTGCCAGGCTGGGCTCATCGGGCGAGTGCATGTGCCCCAAACCATCCCAAGAGGGGCAACACAAGACACCTGCGGCAATAAAATAGCTTTGGTTCCTGTGGATCACCCAGGATGTTGGGGGCACTGGGCTGGTCTGTTCTGGGCAGCTCTGAACACAAGATGGGGGTGCAGCTGGTAACCTCACCCCGTTATTCTGTTAGCCCCACTGTTCTGAGCCTCGCTGGGGCTCATGCTGATTTCCGGAGACTTGATTTTCAAAGGCGCTGAGTCCTCCTAACTGCAACTGAAGTCAATGGGAGCTATGGGTGCTCAGCACTTCTGCAGGTCTGGCCCCGTGTGGCTTTGTGGGGCTGACCAGATGAAGCAGGGTGACCAGTCACCTTCTCCTCATCCCATACATCCCATCAACTCAGGATGGCTTGGGCAGGAAGGCAGCCCTGTCTCCTGGAAGGACTGGCCCTGATATGCATCACCGTCCCCCGATATTATTTCCCAGGGGCTGGAGGAAGCAGGGTCTGATCATTTTCACACAACTAGTGCATTACAGTTTTACCTAGCCATGAACATAGCTAGAGTGGCATAGACGTCTCCCCACTGTGCCCCTATAGGCTGAGTTCCCAACCACAGCGGTGCTTAGCTGTACTGGTACATGACTGACACTTTGCCCCCCATACCAGCCCCCACTTCTGCCCACCTCCCATTTAATCAGGTAGGCCAGAGTCAGCCACGGAGCAAGTATCGAGGTGGGCCAGACACCAGGGCAGGTCAGAGCGCCTGCAACTGAAGAAAAGCACTGCGAGATGTCATGGCCACATTTTGCTCCCAGTTATAAGGCGTGACCCCACTGTGGTTCTCTCTGATTTACTCTGGCATGGCTGGGAAAGCTGCATTAGAAAAACAAAGGATCCTGCTACTCCAAGGCCCAACCCCCGCCCCACCGACCATGTAGCTCCTTTTCTGCCACCCCCAAGCTCCATTTTCTTCCTCGCCCCTTCTCCTGCGGTGCCCCACATCTCCTCCACGCTTGTGGTGCCCCAAACCCCCCAGCCCGTGCCACAGAGAAACCCCCGTGACGATGTGAGTCACCCCACACCCAGACCCACGTTTCCAAGCGCCCCGCCACACACGTGCGCAACCCCACGCCAGCTGAGAGTCCGCCGCCTGTCCGCGACATTCCATTGCTCCGCGTTCCTTCCCCCCTTCCTGATTGGCCAGGCCGGAGACCTGCTCTTGGCTGATTGGCTTTCGCTCCCTGCCATGTAGCCGAGTTCCTCCCGCCCCCTTCCCCTTATATCAGCTGAGCTGAACGGAGTTAGGACGCACCCACGCGGGCTGGTTCTGGATTGGAGACAAGGGGGCTGAGTCTTGTCGGACTCTGGTGAGTGGGGGCGGGACCCCTTTGCTCCTAGGGCCCGGGGACAGCTGCCGGGCTGGGGCACCCGGGGTTTGAGTTGGATGGGGAGAGGGTCGCTTTACCTTCCCCTTCTCCCACATCCCAGAGCATTGCCCTGGGGCACGTTTTCCTGGGGGTGGCTCCATATACGCTCAGGCTAGCGTGAGTGACCGATGGCATCGCTTAGGCGCTGAGATCTGTGCTGGGGAGGGGGCGGATGTGTCCCCACTCCACACCTCTCCCTGGGAGAGGTGCTAAGGGCGGATCCTGGGTGGGGTTGCAACTAACTCGGCCTGTGTGTGGACCTGTTTTTGCTGCGTACTTGGGATTGACGAGGGGGACTTCCCTGTCAGCCCCACCCCCACCCAGAAACTCAGTGATCTGAGGCTTGTATTTGCTAATCAGCCAGCTGTGTTGGGGGGGGGGTGGGTGGGGGGCTGCTGGGGAGGGGGGGGTGGGGTGGGGGGGGGGGTTGAGGCTGAAGCGTCCCTCTCCACGCTACTGTCAACTCTGTCCTCAGCTCTAGCTCAGTTTCTGCCTCTAACTTAACAGCTGAGTAGACTAAAATATGGCCTTGGAAAAAGCCGCCTCACTTCCTAGATTACTGAAACTGACTTGTGAAACTTTCTCTTCCCCGTCTGAAAACATCAGCTTACATGACAAAGGAATCCCTTTCGTTTTGAGTCGCTGGTGTAGGCCCGTTGTTGCAGACGTGGCCAGGGAGGGAGGGGATCCAAACCCACCCTGCTGGCTCATTTAACAAAGTTGGTGATACTAGCCCTACGGAGCTGCAAAGGGCCTTCACTTTGGGAAGCCTTAAAGAGACAGTACATCAAGAGCTAGTTAGCCGCCTCTGCTCCTTTTTAAAAGCTATGCCTTCCCTTGAGCCCTCTTGCTAACTTTCCTGGTGCTGCACTTCTCTACTGCGAAATGTTTTTATCTTTCCTGTGGGGGGAGGGCCCCTGCACAAGGGGAACAGGTCACAAGGGAGACAGAATGAAACTGGCTAGACAACATAAAGCACTTTTCTAAAAGAAACTGAAATTCAGAGCCAGCTTGTTTCCTGCAAAGGACTCGGCACACCCCTTAAATTCCAAAGGGGGAGCCGTGTTAGTCTATTGTAGAAAAAGAGTCCTGTGGCACTTTTAAAGACTTCAAAGCATCTGATGAAGTGGGATTTTTCTCCCACGAAAGCTCATGTGATAGATAAATGTGGTGGTCTTTAAAAGTGCCCCAGGAATCTGTTTTTCACAGCCATTGAGAGACTTGCAAAAGAGCTCACTCATGGGTACTAGAGGCCCTCTAGCTATAGTAACAGCAAGTGTAACAATAGGGGAGTGTTAAGCCAATAATGGGACACTCCCCTATTGTTGCGCTTGGCCGCCTTGTTACATGAGAGCCAGTCCTGTGCCAGATAGTAACTGGGCACTGAGGCAATTGTTAGCCATGTGACTCAAAGGAAAGCATGAAGCTAATATGACTACCTTCACTGGGTGCACTGCTAAGCTTGGCTGAAAAGGGTTTGGCTTCTGAAGAAGCTGTCTTGAGTTCTAGCTGTGTCTAGACAGCAGTCTGGGACAAGGTGGGCTGCAGCCACGAGTCAAAGCACAGCCTCTTACAGTATGTATTTGTGGATGGGGTTGGGAAACGACTCTTCTCAAACATGTGTGCACATGGTGCAGGACTCGGTCTTCATTTTTCAGTGTCATTGTGATATTCTGTCCTAACCCAAACTGAATGGAGTGATGAGAAGATTCTGACAACCTGGTGGTCCTAGCAGCTTTGGTGAGGTTGCAGAAACTTCTAATGCAAATAAAATGGATTGTGATGTTTCAGCTGTTGAGGATTGCTAAGGAAAATGGCTGAAATATTGGTTAAATGGTGTGGAAGTGCCCTGTTCTTGGAAAGGGGTATTTGCCTAGGATGAGCGAATATCTTGGGGCAAACTCTGCTTCAGTTGCTGTTGTCAGGCCTTTATTGGTGCTGAAGGCACAGTGTTCTCTGACTCAGATGCGTTGTCCCTGGCCTGCTTAAACAAGGTGCTCCTGAGTTAATAAGGGGAGCAGTGTTGAAACAAAAGAATATTCTGGGCCCAGGTTGCTGGCTGAGGTCCTGTACTGCTGTCCATGACTGCAGCGGTTGTAGATGCTGTGTATAACTTTCTTTAGTGCAGACAAAGGAAACAAAAGCCAGAACTTCCTTTTTGAGAGGGGGGAAAAGTCTCTCAGCTGATGGTCCTGCCTCCATAGTACTGGTGCTCAGATTACAACCTCTTGTCCCCTGTGGCTGATTGACTGCTGGGAATCTCCTACTGAGGTGGTGGTTCTGTTGGAGCTTGTTGCTAAGGCCTCTTTTCCCAGGCTTGTTGCATAGGTCACCTGACATGCTGCTCCCAAGTCATGTTTGTTCCAACCTTGTTTGTGATCAAAGCAGGGGTGAACAAAATTGGCTCACAGCTAGGTGCCAGCAGTCTTACTTTTAGTCACCAGAGGGTGCTCCTTTGTTACATTTCTGCAGTGGAGCTAGGTGACAGGCTACTAAAACTGGTCACCATGGTGACCAGAATCATAAATTTGTCAAGGCCTGGATTAAAGCCAGAAAAGGCTGTCCAGCCCTAGCTGGGTTCACTCCACTACTTGGCTATGGAGATTGGCTAGACAAGATGAGTCAGACCATCTCTCTTCTTGGTGTCATGTCAGGAGCATATGGCACCCTTGCTATCATCTCCTTGTAACAGTATTGGAGGCATCACGGGATAGTACATTCTGCAAGAGTCTGGCCAGCAAATATAAGTGTGGCTGTGCAGCTGGGATCAGCTAAAACTGCCTCAGGTGGAAGGGGGAAAGCTGCTGTGTAGGTGCAGAGCCATGCTTATTAGCATACTGGCTATTAAGCTTTGCAAGTGGGCATGGGGGGGCCCCCAGGAAGCACAAAAAGCCAAGGTGCTCCAGCCTTTTCAGTGCCACAGTTACAGGTCTGTGTGGTCTGTCTTCCAGTGACATCCGATTTCACCATGTCTTCTACTGATGATGCTGCAAAAGACGCTTCCCCCCAGAGTGAGGCGCCAGAGCAACAGGTGAGTGCTCTGCGGCCTCTGGGCACATGCTTTTAGTAGTGGAACTACAGGTGGGTCCCTGGCACACTCAGATCAGCATGGCATTGGTGCCATTGCTGGAGGGTGATGCTGTAACTGGTGCATCTTCCAGACACAAGACCCTGTACTCATGCAAAGGGCAGGGGGAGCCATAACTTGTCAACAAAGGTACCTGGCTATTTCCCAGCCATAAGCAGACTAAAGTGCACTCAGATCTGAGGCAGCTCTGCATGTGAATATAATCAGGGTTAATCTGGAGTCAGTTGGTGACTGGTCTCTGTAGTCAAGACCTCCTAAGCAGAACTCATGTTTACTCCAGGCCTTTGTGCAGGAGGCCTGCTGAACATCCTCAGCACCTTCTGAAGTCAATGGGTGGTGTGAGATCTTGGCGGCCTTAGAAAATCAGGCCATGTGTCTAGATGCCTTCCTCCAGGGCTAAAGATGTCATTGGTCCTTGAGTACAGCTGTGCCTACAGGGTTACTTCAGGTCCTGGTGCCACTGAGTTAGGACACCCTTGTCAAGAAGGATACAGCCTCTGGGAAGTCATGGCACCAGCCCCCTTCAAGTGGCGGCTACTGATTATGACTTTTTTGTCCTCTATTAGAATGTAGTGAGGAGGGTGGCCAACCTGCCCTTGGTCAGCTCCACTTACGACATGGTCTCCACAGCCTACAGCTCCACCAAAGAGAATCACCCCTACATCAAATCCGTCTGCGACATGGCAGAGAAGGGGGTGAAGACCATCACCGCTGTGGCTGTCGGTGGTGCCCAGCCACTCCTGACCAAACTTGAGCCGCAGAGTGAGTGAACAGTGAGGGCACATGGGGCAGGTTGGGCTGCAGGACCTGGGGAAGCTGAAGTAACTGGGGTCATGCACCCAGGTGGCTGCTGGCTATCTTCTCTGGGGTTGGGAGTGTTCCATGGTAGCTGAAGATGTCTTGGAATCTTCCCTGCCAAGAGGCATTCAAGAGATATTGCCATCTCACTAAGCAGGTGGGGACCTGGAACCTATCTCAGATCCTCCATCTCTGTACAAGATGGCGCCTCTACAAAGAAGCCCTACCTCCATGATACTCGGACAGGTTTGGGAGCTGACTTTTCACTGGGTCTCCTGCATCTCTTGGAAGCACATGACATGAAAACACCAGTTAATTAAGAGCTTATTAACCAATTGCAGAATACTTGATCAGTTGCTCCATTTTTAGATTCTTCTACAGCAGAGCAACAGATTGACATGCCTGGCTCTCTTGGGTAATATTGCTTGTTAGTTTGGCTCCTGACCCATGAGGTCTGAGTATTGTAGCCATGGAGTTCTAGGCATAATGAGTAAATTTCAGAATCCCTGTGCTGTGTGAATCCTGGGACAGCAGGGCTATCTTGACCCTAGAAAAGCCATAATCTGAATTACTTAGGCCCTTGCTGTCAGACTGGGTCTCACACAGTGCTGCTGTTGATTTCAAGTACCCTGGCATATAGCTGGTGCCCTCTGTCAAGAGTAACCAGAGCTAAAAACAGCCCTGTTGCAGCCTGCTGTGCTAATTATGGATGTGTGGGGCAGAGTTGGCCCAGACCAACTAGTGTGACAACCAAAAACAATAGAGCTTTTCAGTGGCTCCTGAAATCATACTGAGCTGGCCACCAGCTGGGTGCCTTAGTGGGCCCTTCCAGAGCCTTGGCTCTTTGCAAGGGGTGATAGCTTCCTGCACCTTCTCCTTCCACAGATCATAGCTGTGGCCTCTCACTGAATGACCTTGAATAGGTCTGGCAGCCTCCCAGCCTGCATGGGTGCCCTTTAGCCCAGATCTGATGCTGTTTCTGATCTGTCCACTGGGATGTCAGGACAGGGAATGGGCTTCACCTTGTCTGAGATCAGGTCAAGGAAGGCTTTGTTCCTCCAGGGGAGGGAGTTGCTGGCAGCTGTTAGAGGAGACAAACTGCCTGGCTCTGCCAGGGAGTGTCCTGAAATGGAACCAGGGCTGGGAGTCACGCTTGGTTGCTGTTCCCAGCTTGACCTGATATGCTGTGTGACACTGAACTTTCCTCCCTCTCTGGGGCCTCAGATGGCTTATTATCTGGGAAGAGCTTGACTTCTTTCAGTGGGAGTCTGAGGGACTGAAAGGCCCCCACCGGTAAAGGGGGGGGGGGGCAATTTATAACCTCCCTTACTTGCCAAGAGAGGGCGTGTCCATCTTCATCCCATGCCATGCCACTCCTCTACAGAGGAGAAGGTTGGACTCATTGGCTGTCACTCAATACTGCCTTAAAGTTGTTGTGAAATCTATCCCCTGCTTGGATTTCTGATTAAGTTGTAGCACTAGCTAAGTGAGCATGCTGAGACTGGCCCCAGGGGTGCTGCACAGCCTCAATCGCAGTCTTAATGCTTCAGTTAAATCTCTTCCAAGGCAACAGTCACTTGGTGACAGGCTCATGCTGCAGATCACATTGGCTGGTCCCTTATGTCCAGCTGCAGCCAATGATCCATGCACCACCAGGGTTTGTTCCACATTAGCTCACTGCTGCTCAGATCTGCACAGAGGCTCAACCCCTGCTCTGCTCCAGCAGTAGCTTTTAGGAGCTGCCATGGACTCTACACATAATTGGTCAGCCCAGGGATTCCCATAAGGCCCTAGCTCTCTTCTGTCCCACACTCTGAATTTCTACACTCACCAAGGAGAATACCAGTGAGCTAGAGGCATGGCAATGCTGTTGGCTTGCATCTCTTGGCTCTTCTAATTTGGGGCACCTTTAGGTAACATGAGAAATTGAGTTGCCCAACATGCTCACGTTGGCTGCCTCAAGCATCTGGCTGGCCCCTGACCTGGTGAGACTTCACATCATTGCCTGGTGCAAGTGGTAGGATTCTTCTTGATGCTTGAAAAAGCTACTTGACAACCCCACAGCCTGACCTTCCTCCCCTCAAGCCTTGCATTGCTGGGCTGTGCCCCAGGAAACCTGACCAGCTTAGTAACTAATCTGCCACTCCAGGCAACTGACTTCATAAAGCAACTCAACTCTCTCTCTAGTTGCAACAGTGAATGAGTATGCCTGCAAGGGGCTGGATAAACTGGAGGAGAAGCTGCCAATTCTTCAGCAGCCAAGTGAAAAGGTGAGATGCTGTGGGAGAGGGGAAGGAGGGATGTGAATTGGGAGGGGGGGGTGGAGTCCTATACTGCCTGGACAGACCAGTCAGAGCTATGGTAGCTGGGGTGGGGGCTAGGAAAAGACAACTTCTCCTTGGATCTAGGCGCTACTTCAAATAGGCCAGTTAGCTGGCAGGGAGCTAGCCAACAAAAGGAAAAACATGACCCAGAGTGAAGTGGAGATACCTGTGTAGGGTCTTATCTGGATGGGTGGTGGCCATTTTTATATGGGGCAGGAGACGTGTTCATGAGATTAACCTGTGCCTCTGAATGTTGTGCTCTGGATGGGTGGTGGCCCTTTTTATATGGGGCAGGAGAAGTGTTCATGAGATTAACCTGTGCCTCTGAATGTGCTCAATCCTAGGTTGTGGCTGACACAAGGGAGCTGGTATCTTCCACAGTGACTGGCGCTAGAGATACTGTCTCCAACACTGTCAATGGAGCGAAGGGGGCTGTGACTGGAGTGGTGGACATGGCCAAAGGAGCTGTCCAGGGTAGCATGGAGATGACCCGATCAGTGGTGACCAGTGGGGTGAACACAGTCATGGGGTCCAGAGTGGGCCAGATGGTGGTGACTAGCGTGGATGCTGTGCTGGGGAAATCAGAAGAGCTGGTGGATCATTACCTCCCCATGACCGATCAAGAACTGGGTTAGTGCCTGCTGCATGGAGCTGGGTGACCGTTTTGGGGCAACCCAAAACTAGCAGAGAATTTGATGTGAATAATTTCAGCCATTCATAAAATGGCTGGAGGAAACTGGGGTGCTGCCCCTTAAATCTTAGCCCAGTGGGCAGAGCATTCACCTGGCACACCATGGCTCCCTTGTCAACATCTCCACACTTGTGTCCTTGAGAGCTAGGAAATGTGTGGGCACACTGCTTAGGCCCCAGGCCACTAACCCAGCTCAATGTGATAGCTTTGGTTGCTGCCAGGGTAAATGGCTTCCTTCCTGAGGTCAGACTCTGCCCCTGACCTGGAAAGATGAGCATGTGCATGGGGGAAGGTTTTTGTGGCTGTTAAAGCAGATGTTTGATCCCAGAATACCTGAGAACCTAGTACACACTTTCCAGGGCTGCTGAGCCTCAGCCTCTTCCACCCCTTGAAAATTCCCAAGTCTCTTGCATCTCTGGGGAACATGTCCTGTTAATGCTAGCATCAAACTAGCAATGAGACTGGGGAACAGGAGCTCACGCACAGCCTTTTGTAATGCTCCATTAGCTGGAGCATCAGCTAGAACCAGACAAGACTTGTTGGCTCTGCTCTGAGAAGTGAGCAGGGTGCAATTCTGTACCTTGCTCTGACACCAGAGCCAGTGCTTCTGCTCAGAAGCAAAGCTTCCTTTCTGTCTTGTTGGCCCTGCACATGCCAGCCAGGCTCTTTCTGGTTTGTGCATTGGGAATGCCACAATTGTGTGTGGATGGGGAAGGAATCTAGGTCCTTCCTGCAGAGCTGGATAAACTCTGCAGCATAAACAAGAGGAATGGAGGCTTTGTCTCTCAGTCAGTAAGTTAGATGTGCTGAGTTAAGGGGCTGCTTCTGGAAGTGGATCTGCATTTGAAGGCTGCCATGCAGACCTCCTCCTAGGAGCAGGATTCTAAACTCCCCTAGGAAGCAGATCCCAGAGAACGAGCAAATGTAGCTTAGTGCAGTGTGGTGTCAAATTGCTTAAAAGCTATTGAGTGATGTGCTCAGTAGCCTTGACTCCTAGCAATCCCCCTGGGCACTGGCCACTGTCAGAAGACCAGATACTGGGCTAGATGGACTATTGATCTGACAGCCAAACCCCTGTAACAAGCACAGCTGACTGGTCTCCTGGAGGTACCATTAACTGGGTCATGTGCTTCCCCTCCACTCCCAAGCTGGAGCTACTCAGTGCCTGGCAGAGCAGGCCCAGTACAGAAATCACCTGTGGCTGCTCCCTGCCCTGAAGGAACTTGGCCTGGCTGGGGGGTTTCACCTTTCTTTCTCTTTAAAGCCAAACTGGCCACGGCTGTGGAAGGCTTTGAAATGGCATCTGTGGAGCAGCAGCGGCAGCAACAGACATACTTCGTGCGCTTGGGCTCCCTGTCAGCCAAGGTCCGCCACCGGGCCTACCAGCACTCCCTGGGCAAGCTGAGGAATGCCAGGCAGAGCACCCAGGAGGCTCTGTCCCAGCTACACCAAACCATAGAACTGGTAAGAATGCGGATCTTCCCCATGCCATCTCCTGAGCCACTTAGTCCTGATGCTTAAGGCAAATCCGAACAGGGGGTAAATTTCAGCCTAGCATCCATAGTCTTGTGTCAGTGGCCTGGCTTTTTGCAGAGTGTCTTAGCTTGGAGACTCCTTTGCTGCTGACCAAGTATTTTGACTCCTGGGTCTCTTCCCTTTGCCAGATTGAACATGTTAAGCAGGGTGTGGACCAGAAGCTCCATGATGGCCAGGAGAAACTGCACCAGATGTGGCTGGAGTGGAGCAGGAGGCAGTCAGGGGAGAAAGAGGATGCTGACTCCACCCAGCCAGAGGTAGCTTGCCACTGAGGGAGGGGTGGGGTGGGGAGGAAGTCCTAGACTACTGAAGTGTCCTCTTAGGCTGGGTGAGCATCATGCTGCCTGGGCAGCAGGTTTCCCTCTTAACGGTTGTACTTGCCTCCCTGGCAGGTGGAATCTCGCACGCTAGTCATGTTCCGTGGCATCACCCAACAGCTGCAAACAACCTGCCTGACCCTCGTGTCCAATGTCCAAGGCCTTCCTACCAACATGCAGGACAAGGTGCAGCAGATCCGCCACAATGTTGAAGAACTCCATGCATCCTTTTCCGCTGCCCATTCCTTCCAAGACCTGTCCAACACCATCCTGAGCCAGAGCCGGGAGAGGGTGGCCAGAGCCCGGCAGTCAATGGATGAGTTACTGGACTATGTAGCGCAGAATGCTCCCCTGCCTTGGCTTGTGGGACCATTTGCTCCCACACTGGTAGAGTTTCCAGCTGCTAGAAAGGAGGGGGAAGAGGAGGAAGCTGGCTGCACAGCCCAGAAAGGAGAAGAGAAGATGGACAGCCCACCACAGCAAGCCTCTGGGCCAAAAGAGGCCCCTTAGACACCATATAGCTGCCGTTGGCTCCTTGCGAGGGGGGAAACTTGTACAACTGCCTCTCCTCTTACATGGAGCCTGTATGTGTGAACATGCCTGCAACAGGGGGGTTGGAATAATGTAAACTCGGTGGTCATCTGCATTTGGGGGGGTGGATTATATAGATAAGCTGGCTGTGCCTGGAGTTCTGCTTGGCCTCGCGTCTCTTCCTTGCCTGTCTTGTACTCTCACTCCTTGGGCTGATGCCCTGTTAAAAGCAAAGCTTCAAGCCCCTCTTGAGATACCCTGGCTTGGCTTTGAAGTGCCCTTAAATGGGTCCTCTGCTCACTCTAGAGGACTTGAACTCTAGTTGCTAATGGGCCCTAAGATGTCAAGTCAGTCTTGACTACATAATGCCCCTTAAGCACCACAAAGTGTGGGTTCCATGCCAGCCTTGGGTGCAAGACTTGCCCATTAAGGGACTGCTCCCTTCAGCCTCTCCAGTGCAGCCAAAGGGATAATTAATTGCATTTCATTTCTATTGGAAATGTCCAGGCTTCCAGCTCTCCCAGTCTGAAGTGCTTTGAAGCCCTGACTGCCTGTAAAAATGACTGTTCATAGCCCACAACTCTGTAACTGGTACTGGCCGAGCCTGGGGCTCATCTTCCACAGGGCTTGACTTTTCTTGTTACAAATCATGGGCTAACTTGCCCTCCTGTAAGTTGTGGAATAACTTTTTTTCCAGAATAAAACTTATTAGCATTCACTTTGATGCTCTGGTGTGTCTCTATGCATCACCTCACTTGAAGAGAAGAGACATCTCCACACACACCCACTTCCAATTAGGTTTTTCTAAGTCACCAGGCAACTTATTTAAAACAAGGGATAGATTGCCAGGGGGCAGTGATCTTCAGGAAGACTAGCTAAATCCTCCAGGGGTAGGATTTATAACTTTCTCTGGGTTTCTTGTCAGAGGGGAGTAGAAGGGTCACTGGGGAAAGACCTTCCAGCTACCATAGACAGGATACTGAGCCTGAAGGACCATTCTCAAAGGCTGGGCAGCATTACCTAAAGACAGTCTGTCAGGCTTCACCTGTTCTAAACACTCAAAATTAGCCTGGTTAAATTTGTACTTTTCCTAGCCCAGAGGGGGACACTACAGTGCTTATTCTTGGCTACTTTAAAATTCAGCTCTTCCATCTCCTGTGCTACAAGTCTCTAGCTCACTGGTCTTCCTTGAGAGGAATGCCATGCCAACTTTAATGGTCCATCCCACCACACTGGTGGAGCCCGCAGGCTGTGGCCTGTAGAAATTAAGGAGTGGGATGTCTTTCCCATCCTCAACCAGGGAGACTGCCTTAAGTTGTGTTCTTGTGCTCCAGCAAAAGAAACCTCAGCAACTTGGTGACTATGGTCACAAGCTCCTGAATAAGGAGCAACAGCATCCAACAGACTGGCTGGGGGGGATGCACAGGTTCTGTAGGGTTGTCATTACCCCCTGTCCCCTAGGGAGTCTCTAGGGTTGTATTCAGCCCCTGTTGTTGTGCCCAAAGGCACATTTTGCAGCCCATTGTCTCTGGCAAAGAGGAGGATGGAGTAAGCTAGTGACCAGCTGGAGACCTCAGAGGCAGCTGCATATTCCCACCTTTGCTGGGACCTGGCTTCTGCAGCTGAGGAACTTTCCCCATGCTCCCCATTGTTGCCATGGCTCAAAAGCAGAGGGGCTGAAGATTTTTCTTTGTGGCACTGACAGTCTTCCTGGGGGGGCCCTTTTAATTAGCTTTAGACAAGTTTTTTTTTTTCTTTATGCTCAGCACCACCTCCTTGTGCAATTTCATCCATATGATACAGGCACTCTGGATTGAAACAGGTCTGAGCAAACAGCCCACTGGTCCAGGGGAAGGAAGCAGGGTTCTCTCTCACTCACCCATACAAACTTAAGACTGGAATAAGAGGGGTGCATTCCTTCCTACAGCCACCACACTTCTATGACTTTGAGGCACACAGCAAAGTTGGGACTTGCCTATGGTCATCCCAGCAGCAGAGTTAGGACAAGAACCCAAGTCCTCATCTGGTGCAGTATCCACCAGGCTCCATACTTCTGTATCACTTCAGTGTTCATCCGAACACCATTGAATGCTCAGTGCTTCAGTGTTGATTTAATTTTTTGTCCTTGCAGTGGCCTCTTCTACAGGATAAAGGTTTAAAGCCCCTGTAAAAACCCTGCTCTGTAACTGAGATGCACTGTAATATCAATATTCCCATTGTAACTGCATAAAGACTTAACTGTAAATAATCTTCCATCTCAAGATAGTGACTGGTTAGCCAGGCCAAACACTGGAAGTTACAGCTTCTCGGAGCTGGTGGGGATTTGCTGGTTCATAGACCAATAGGGATGGAAGGGACCTCACAGAGGTCACCTAATCCAGCCCCCTGCTAAAAAGCAGGACCACTCCCTCTAAATCACCCCACCCAGGGTTTTGTCTAACCGGGCCTTAAAAGTCTCTAAAGATGGAGATTCTACCACCTCCCTAGGTAGCCCATTTCAATACTTCACCACTGGTTCATTACTAGTGCATGGCCGTAGCCATTGCCTAACCTGGGGAAATTGAGAGGCGCACCCAAGAGCTGCTAGAATCCTTTCTTCTCCTTTGCAACACCATGGAAGGAGCAATAAATTATAGACCAATGTACTTCTCCAAACAATCCCCACCACACTGGCACTTGAGGGCATCATAGGATTACTGTCTAAAGTGGCCTTCCAGTGATTCAGAATTGAAAGCATCCCCAGAAATCCTTTCAATCCCTGCAAAGAAGGATCTTATCTCCTTATCAAGGTGCTGTTTTAGATGAGGGGAAAGGGTTCAAGGAGATGGGATTGGTTTTTTGATCAGTTAAGTACTTGCTCCTGCCATGAGTGCAGGGGACTGGACTCTGACCTCTCACAGTCCCTTCCAGTTTCTAAGATTCTAAGAGTATTGATTTGTCATTTGGGAGGGGAGTTTCAGAGCTGCCCAGAATCACTCCAGTCCTTGGCCACCAGCAGTTCTTGAGCTGGCCCTGTGTTGGGCAGCTTTGTACTGAATCAATCTGAACCCTTAGTGAGTCACTGGAGTGCCAAGCTCTGCGATGCCATCTTAGTGCTCCGGGCAAGGCTGGAAAGCCCATTCAAGCAAAACAAACGAAGTCTTGCGGCACCTTTCAAGGCTAAAATGCCACTTCAGCAGACGCTTGAAGATGGGGAGTTAGGCTCCTCGTTTGTTTTGCTGGACTAGACTAACACAGCTCCCCCTTTGGAGCTAGATAGACTTAGGCCCAGATCCTCAGAGGAGCTTCTGCACCTAACGCCCATTGATTTCGATACCTATGAAGATCTGGACTTCACTGCCCTAAATGGCCTAATGGTGTTGCTGTGAGGTGTTAAACAGCTGCCACGTTCCACCTCAGAGATGGCTGGACTGCATTAGTGGCCAAAGGGGTCCTGGAGTCTGTCTTCACATGGAGGGGGGAAAGGATACACTTTATCTGGGTCTGGAAGCCTGACCCAGGCTACAACCCTCATTACCAGGGGGCCCATGTTACAAGTTTGTACTGGGCCTGAAAAAACTATGCTTGGGCCCTGCCCGGATCGATCCTTTGGTTTGTAAAAGCGCCTTGGGGTGATGCATATTTTACTTTCATTTTCCGAGTGGAAAATGCTTCCAGTTCTGCGGATGCCGTAGCAGAGGTGGAGGGGAGATACGAAGGCAGAGGCTAACTGGATTTCCTAGGCCGGTCGGACTGTGAACTGGGCTTGGGTGGTATTGAACTTCACCCAGTTCTTTATCTGCACTCACATCATGACTGCACTGCAGCGTGCCACTCTTTCTAAACTTTCTCCAGCTGCTTCATTACATCAGCCTATACCCAGCTTGTGTCACAAACAGGCTGAGAGAGAGCAGGGGATTTCATAGAACTGTAGAGCTGGAAGGGCCCTTGAGAGATCATCTAGTTCAGCCCTATGTGCTGGCATAGGACCAAGTAAACTAAACCTAGCCCTGATGGGGGTTTGTCCCACTTGTTCTGAAAAAACCTCCACTGGGGTCTGCCTTGGAAACCCATTCCAGAGCTTAACTCCCCCTATTGTTAGAAAGATTTTCCCTATCTCTAACCTCCATCTCCCTTGATTAAGCTCATTCTTGTCCAGCCATGGAGAACAATTGAGCAACCTCCTTTTTAGAACAGTGCTTAACGTATGAGATGACTGTTCTCGGGTCCCCTCAGGCTCTTCTTTTCTCAAGAATTAAACATGCCTTTTTTTTTCACCTTTCCTAACCAGTCAGGCTTTCTAAAGTCTAAGCCGCTTCTCATTTTGTTTGCTTCTCCTCTGGACTCACTCCAGTGTCTTTCCATCTTTCCTCATTTAGTCCTATCTCTTTCAGAGCTGGTGGAGTAGCAGGGCGGGTAAAACTCTTGATGGCACTCCTAACGGCTGTGGATTTGAGTCTGGCTTGATCTCACACTGAAACACCACCTCCGATTCATCCAGCTGCAGAATGGGTACCTGATGGGTTAGGGCAGGCAAAGGTGGTTGAATATGGTGCGGGGCACACTACTCCTATGCCTCCCTCCCTGTGAAACTGACATGCTGTAACTACATCAGCTGGATGGCTTGGGGGAACTTTGATTTTCTGAGCCAAGTCCCGGCACCACTTTGGCGATAAACCTGAATTTCAAGAGTCTGACCAAGTGGGATTTTCTCCCACGAAAGCTCATGCGATAAGTAAATTAGTTAGTCTTTAAAAGTGGCACAGGACTCCTTGTTTGTTTGGCTGAACTTAACCACTCCCACAGGGCTGGAAACTAGAGCAACAGACAGGTAAAATCAGGGATTGGATCTTACTGGGACTTGGCAGGCACATAATTTAGTATTTCCTTCCCCTGGGAGCACACTTGGGTCCCTAGAGGCCAGGCTAGCCCCCCCCCATCAGCGGGGAAGTGACTGATCAGATTGACTGTTCCCCACATGAGAGAATAGGGATGCACCTTCAGTCCAGGCCTGACAGCACAGTACAAGACCATGAGACTCAAGGCTCAGCACTGCTATCCTAACCCACACCTGAGGCCGCTGCCTCACCTGGGAGTGACAACAGTAACAAGCCTTACCTCTGACAGCACTTTGCTACAGCAGATCTCCCAGCGCTTTACAATGGAGGCAGTATCATTAACCCCATTTTACAGATGGGGAAACTGAGGCATAGGCCAGGGAACTGATTTGCCCAAGGTCACCCAGCAGGTCTGTGGGACCGCCTGGAAGATCTCCTGAGTTCCAACCCATGGCCTATCCACTAGGCAGTCAGAGAGCATTTTATTTCCAGCCAGGGAGCATTTTATTTCCAGCCAGGGTTGCTGGAAGAATGCCCAGGAGGGTGGCTTTGTCTAAATAGCTCCCTGGCAACAGCGGTTAGTTCTGACCCAGCTCAGTTCACTCTTTAAATGGATCCCAAGTCACAAAGCCGCTGGAGAGAATCTGGCTGGGTTAACTCTGCCTTGTCCCTGCTCCTGCTTTGAACTGCTCACTAGTCAGACTCTGCTGCTACAGGGGGCTGCTGCTGCTACCTGATCTGCAGAGAGGGGAGGATCTGTAGGGCCTGTTCTGCACAGGTGCTGAGCACCGCAGCATAGTACTAGCAATCCAAGGAGCTCAGCACCTCTGCAAATCAGATCAGACCCTTGGAAGGGATGGGGAAATGATTCAGTCACAAAATGCCTCCCTCTTCCCCACCCAGCAGCAAATAAAGGAGGCTCATTGCAAGGAATAAGGAACTTCTACTGGCTTCAGGGGAATCAACTCCCGATCCCCCATCAGAGAACAGATTCTGGGCAAGGTCCCGGAGCCGAGCCTGAACCAGGGCCTGCTCCACACTATAGCCGGCTGCAGGGCCGTTAGCCACTCCAGCACCTATCAGCCCTCGTGCAACAAGACTCTCAGCCAACAAGCCAGCCTCCCTGATACATAATAAAAAGCAAATGGGGTCCTCCTTGAGCAGCTGGGGGCCCTAAAAAATTGCTTAGTCTGCTTATGCCTATTGCTGGCTCTGTCTGGCCCTAGCGCTGCTTGTCAAGGGCAGCCTCCCTGGAGCCAATCCACAGCCAGAGCAGACTCCACAGTTTGTCAGTGTCCCATGCCCCAGAGTAACTTGGGCAGTGAAATTCCAAAGGGGGAGCCCTGTTAGTCTATTGTAGAAAGACAACAGAGTCCTGTGGCTCTTTTAAAGACCAACAGATTTATTTATCGCATGAGCTTTCGTGGGAGAAAATCCCACTTCGTCAGACGCTTTGAAGATGGGAAAGTTACGGAATGGGAGGAAATTAAATGCAGGGGAGTGTATGACATAGGATCAGGTCAGGCTGTAACAGCAAATCAAAATAGGCTATTTTGATTTGCTGTTACAGCCTGACCTGATTCT
>ML685800.1:6985738-7028070 GCA_007922175.1 Pelusios castaneus
CCTATTTTGATTTGCTGTTACAGCCTGACCTGATTCTATGTCATACACTCCCCTGCATTTAATTTCCTCCCATTCCGTAACTTTCCCATCTTCAAAGCGTCTGACGAAGTGGGATTTTCTCCCACGAAAGCTCATGCGATAAATAAATCTGTTGGTCTTTAAAAGTGCCACAGGACTCTGTTGTTCTTGGGCAGTGAAGGTGGGGAAGACCAGACCCACAGAACACAAGCTGCAGCCCCTCTGCCTTCCACCCAGCAACATCCCTCCTATAGCCCCCACCCCATCGGCTCTGGACACCGCCCTGTCCCCTCCCTCCTCCCAGGTTCTCATCCCACTAGCACACAAAATCCTCTGCCCGGCCTGCCCAAGGCTGTCTGCCAGTTCCCCTCCCTTGGAATTTTGGTTCCCCACACACAGCTCCCCTCCCCAACATTGTTGCAACTCCAGCAGACACCCCACCCCACCGCCAGCTCTCCTCTTCCTTACAGCTCATCCCAGACCCATCATCCATCACCAGCTCCTCCCCACCAAAGCCATGCCCCCCCCCACTGCTCCCTATCTCCCCTCCCCAAAATTTGGCCCCCTCCACAGGCTGGGGGTGGGGAGGAGGAGACACAGGAGGCAGAGCTCTTGGGGCCATGGGTCAGCTGCATTGCCCAGCCCTGCCCAGCTCAGAGGCACTCATGGCTGGCAGAAGGGGGTTGGATTTGTGGCTCCAGGCTGCAACCAGCCCAGCAGGAGACAGAACAGCCCCGGCTGGCCTCAGGCACCAGAGTAGTTGTCTCCTCCCTGTCCACCAGCCTGGAGCAGCAGGTCTCCCCCTTTTCCATATGGGGATTGCCCTGGGGCCCTGCTTCAGTCTAGCCAGCCCTCCCCCACCACCACCACCTCTTTTTGACCACCTGGGAAGGGCTGGCTTGTTCTGACCCCTGAGAGATCTAGGATTTCTCCAGGTCAGGATGCTGCTGGCCCAGGAACCAACCCAAGAGTCAGAGGTGCACCAGCACACACAGGGGTGCCCCATTCAATAGGGTCCTCAGGTGTCAGATCTGCCACACCCGCTACTACTGCCAAATCCCTGGAGGGCAAACCTCCAACCCAGTCCCTGCCCATGGAGACTCCTCAGAGTAGGGAAGCCTTGGACAGGCCAGTCCTCCTCCAGCACTGTCAGGGTCCTCCTGGGAGCCATCAAACCATTAGGCTCTAGTGTCCAATGGTTAGTGCAGGGACCCTAAAGAATCAGGACTCCTCACTTACTCCCAAGCTCTGCCACTAACCTACCATCCAACCCCAAGGCAAGTCACGCCCTCCTCCCTGCCTCAGTTTCCCTCCATGTAACCCAGGCTCATCTCCCAGGGAGGCGGGGGGGTTAATTTGTATTTGTAAAGCACTCTGAGATGCATGAGATGTGTTAATTTTTGCTACAGAGGCAAGGTGGGACCAACACAACAACAACCATGCACACAACTGTTTCTGTGGCTATTTACAGCACCAGGCCACTGCAGGGTGGGGAAAAGGTCTCTGTATTGTATACTCCTTCTGCTACAGCACCAGTGTTACTCTACAAAGCAAATTCCAAAGGGGTAACTTTCCTATCTTCAAAGCATCTGACGAAGTGGGATTTTCTCCCACGAAAGCTCATGCGATTAATAAATCTGTTAGTCTTTAAAAGTGCCACAAGACTCTGTTGTCTTTCTACAAAGCAAGTTTCAAAGGGGGTGGCCGTGTTAGGTCACCCAAACAAACAAGGAGGCCTGTGGCACTTTTAAAGACTAACAAATTTATCACATGAGCTTTTGTGGGAGAAAATCCCACTTCATCAGATGCTTGAAGTGGGATTTTCTCCCCTAAAAGCTCATGTGATAAATAAATGTGTTAGTCTTTAAAAGTGCCCCAGGCCTCCTTGTTCGTTTCTCAAGGCCATCACCCTCTAAAGCACTGGTTTTCAAACTTTTTTCCTCAGGACCCAGTTAAAAAAAATCATTTATGCCTGTGACCCAACAATTCCATCTTTGAGCAATGCATTCCAGTTTTGGGGAGCAGCAGCAGGGGGTGCCATGACCCAATACTGGGTCCTGATCCTAAGTTTGAAAACCACTGTTCTAAAGCAGACCGGCCCCTGGAGCTGTAATGACACCATCTACAGTACATGCATCAGATCTTTCTTCACTTCCAAACCAAACCACCAAGGAAGGTGCGATTTCAAGCTCTAAAACTGGACCTGATTGGCTTCCTGTGTAAGGCTCAACAACCAAGACAACAAGCCAGAGATCTCCGCCCACAAGCCAGCCCAAGCTAATCAGGGTGGCTGGTGCTCCTTGCCTCCCTGAGCAATCCCCTTCTGCAGTGGGCGGGGTCTCAGTGTGGGTATATAAACGCAATGCAGGGTGGCTGTATCAGGCTGTAGGTAGTCTGGACTAGTAGAAGAGAGAGGTAAGTGCTGGTGGGCATGTTGACTTTCTGATGGGTGGGTCCAGTTATAATTAAATCTAATTGAAATTTGTAAAGCTCTAGACTTGTTTCCTTCTCCCTCCTGAGAGCTTGGCAAATGGACTCTGGCTGGTTTAGCTTTCTTTATGTTGAAAAGGACTAACTTGGCTTGTGGGGGCTCTTGGGGAGCTCCCAAATTGGCTGATATGTAGGGCTGACTTGTACTGGTCCTCTCCAGCACAGAAGACTCATTTTCAGGTTTCAGCTCTGGTTTCCCTCTTTGCCTTCCAGAGTAAGGGCTGGTTCTCCCAGCCAACTAAAATGGGAAGTCTCTCACCTGTAGGTGTCAAATGTCTGTCACAAAAGTGGAGGTATGTCCTACAGGGAGAGCTCAAAGTGAGCTACTCCAAAAGGCAGAGAAACTGATTTCCCAGGGCAGTGTGAACCTGCCATGCTTCATTAGTGTGTTGGCACTCTGGGCTCTCAGCTATGAACTTCACCTTTAACTAGGGAAGTCCTTGCTCTCCTGGCTGGAGAAGGAAAACTCAAATAGGAGCTCTGAAAGAGTCTGTTTGCCACCTATCTCATGATCCATAGTGTCTGAATGTCACATCATTCTGGGCAAAAGCAAATCTATCAGATACCTGCCCCCCCTTTCCTGAGGGGAGTGGGGAAGGCCCTTGGCTCAGGTCAGTTTTGCTGGATTTCCTTAATGTGTTGAGCCCTGCTCTACCTCGCTTAAATGATGGGAAGGGGTGGTGGGACTGGCTCTCCTTTTACGGCAGGTAAGGCACTAGCTGAGAACGCAGCCTTCTCGCAATCCAACCCTGACTTCGCTTTGTGCGGCTCTTGGCATAGTGACCCTGACTCCAGTTAGTCCTGGTGACTCAAAACTGGGGCTGTAACAGTCTTAGCAAAGCGGGAGGTGTTGCAATAGCTATGAGCTGTCTGGGCCGAAGGCCACTGTTACTTATAACGGCAGGGGCCTTGGCAGCTGGTTTTGCAATCATGCTTTCGCTGACACATCTCAGCCCTATCTTCCCCCTGCCTGCCTTCAGGCCCAGTGGCTCTGGTGAGGAATTACTCAATGCATTGTGCTGCTGGACGCCTTCCACCTCCCCAGGACTGAGCCCTGGGGGAGGATGCAGCTGAGAGACTGTCACTGCTGACCTCTGATCTATCTTTATGGCACTACATTTACTCAAGCCTTATCTTCAGTGCTGGCAGATTAACTAGGGAGTTTCTGTTTCTTCTCATCAGTTTCACCTGATTCCACCATGGCTTCTAATGACCCCGGTGCTGCTGCCCCCAAGGATGAGGAGCAGGAGGTAAGTACATGCTGGAAGGTCTCTTTGTGGTGGGTTACTGGCCTCTTCTAGAAAACTGCAGGGTTGGGTTTTAAGTTCACACCTGAAACAAATGTGCCTCAATTAATACAAACCCTTCAGTCTAGGAGTCTCTGAATCTTGTGTAAATGCTTTAATGAAGGAGTCCCTTTCAAAAGCTCATGTGATAAATGTTAGTCTTTCAAAGTGTCACAGGACTCCTTGTTTTGATTTTTTTGCTGACCTAGACTAACATGGCAACCCCTTTAGAACTTAAATTCTTTATAGATTTAAGCAAAACCAGAGTAACTGTCTGAATGTGCCCACAGAACAGCTGCTCTCTTAGCTATAGAGACTTCAGTTGTGCTGGGGTAACTTTCTCCTGTGGATCTAGGGTTGGGCTGCTTCCCACATAGGCAGCATGAGCCTCTTCTGGGTTTCTGAAGCAGGGAGGCCAGGTCTATGCTAGAAACTTAAATTCATATAATTGTCACTCAGGAGGTGAAAGAAATCCTCCACTCCTGAGAAATGCTGTTATTCCTATATAACTCCTGGTATAGGGCTGTATCTTGATGGAGTTTTTCCTGTCAACGTAGCTACCAGCTCTTGAGGAGGTTCTCTTCCCAGACAGCAGTTTTCAGTGGTGCTGCTCTAGCACTTCAATGGAGTTAAGTGTAGACCTGCCCTGACTCCTGAGTTTTCTTAATTCCCTTTGTGGGCTTGCTCTTTTGGGAGCAGGATGCCGAATCTGTTTAAATGCTCCTGGTAGTAGATGGAGGAGCACCTGGTGAGCTGGGGGTGGTGGAAGTAGCTGATCTGAGATGGACTTCCTTTAGCTGGATCAGCTGACAGAACCAATCAGCAGGACGCACCACGCTGCTTGCAAGTTGAGGTGTATGGAAGCCCTTATCCTGTCTCTTACTGCCTTCTTCCCCACAGAACATAGCAAACAGAGTGGCCAACTTGCCCTTGGTCAGTTCTGCCTATGACATGGTCTCCACAGCTTATGCTTCCACCAAAGAGAGCTACCCGTACGTCAAATCCGTCTGTGACGTGGCAGAGAAAGGCGTGAAGACCATCACTGCTGCAGCAGTCAGTGGGGCCCAGCCAATCCTGACCAAATTGGAGCCCCAGAGTGAGTCATTGGTGGTGTGGTGGGACATGGGGGCAGGATGGGCCCCATGTGACATCAGAGGGGTATTGCATTCTGCCCTCTTGCCTGGGGTGTAAGGCAAATGCTAAACAAACCTCTTGCCCTGTCTGAGGGAGGAGTCCTGCTGGCCTATTAGCTTTTCTGGCCAACACATTACCCGGGCCACTGAGGCATCCATTGCAGGGTTTCTGGAGCTGGAAGAGTTCCCAAACCCTCTAGTGAAAGCATGTGAGCCCTTTCCTGTCACTGCCTAAACACAAGCTGTGCTGATACCTCAGCAACAGCATTCCAGCAGGATGGAGCAGGTCTGGGTCAGTCCCCTGTTCTCAACCCTTTCCAAGCTGTTTCAAATCCACTCACCCATGAGCTACTTGGGCCACCCCTTCTGCTGCATGAGGACTCTGGTCCTCTAGTTTCACGAACTAAACTTCCACAGTTCCCAGCACTTGCTGTAGCTATGGGACTCATCCAACTAAACTGCCTTTCTTCAGTTTCCACAGCCAATGAATATGCGTGTAGAGGACTGGACAAGCTGGAGGAGAAGCTGCCGATCCTTCAACAGCCAACAGATAAGGTAACCTCTCTTCTTCCAGACCTTCATAGAGGAAGTGACTGCATTTGTCCACTTGAAGGGTCTAGCAATGGGCCTGGAAAGTTTAACAGGGAGCAGACAGGTGGCTTGATCTGCTAGCCCATCTCTGCTGTAAGAGCTCCATGTGAGGCAGAAGTTCTGAGTTATTATGGAGAATTGTTTCTTGGGTAACTGGTTTTGCAGGAGGTCAGACTAGATGATCATACTGGTCCCTTCTGACCTTCAAGTCTGTGTTGGAGACACCCCCCACCCACCAGCTTCCATTCATGAGATGAATTGTGGCCAGCCTGATCCAATTACACCCCTGTCAGTTTCTCTAGCAGTATAACAACCCTAGCGTGAACCTGACTACAGTTGTGCTGCACTGGTGGAAATGGGGCATTCATGAGGAAGCTATGATGTAGCTTTAGCACAGAGTTCCTGTCTAATGTAGGTGAGGCCCTTAGGGATAGTTAACCTTGGGATGAGGCTGGGGATCAAGCCAGGATCTTCCCACTGGTCAGTGTGGGGAGAGAAGCAAATTGCACATCCTCCTTGCACTGCAATATACCAACCTGGCTTGAGATCTTACCTGAAATCTCCTCTGACTGATCTAGATTATCTCTGATACCAAAGAGCTGGTGACTGCCACAGTGGTGGGTGCCAAAGATGCCATCTCCAGCACTGTCACTGGAGCAAAAGAGGCCATGAGCAGCACCGTGACTGGAATGGTGGACAAGACCAAAGGAGCTGTCCAGGGCAGCGTAGAGCTGACCCGATCTGCAGTGACCAGTGGTGTGAATACAGTCTTGGGCTCTACGGTGGGCCAGATGGTGACAAGTGGTGTGGATGCTGTGCTGGGAAAATCAGAAGAGCTGGTGGATCACTACCTCCCCATGACAGATGAGGAACTGGGTGAGAACAGCAATGGCTGCTTTTTCTGTAGATGGAGGCAGAATGGGGGGTGGTAGTGGTGAGAAAATGGGTCCGTCTGGCTAATGTTGGCTTCAACTGAAGCCAACCTGCCTACAGTGTTGGCTCAGGTTCCCTGCTAGCCTCCAGGGTCCCTAGAGTGACACCATGGGAGGAAAGACTCCATTTTTCCATAACAAAATACACAAACTTCCATTCCTGGGGTGAACTTGGCATCCCAGAAGTACTTTGGGGTGTTTGCTGTAAGGTGGGAAGCCTAGCTCTGGGTTGGGGGCAGCCTGTCTCCCTCAGTAATGTGAGCCTCAGAGTCCCCTGTCTAGGCAAGTCTCCCTCTAACCATGGAGGCAGGCTCCTCCTAGAAGAGTGGGTGGTGGCCAAGAGCCCATCTAAGCAGATAGCAGCAGGTAGGTTTAGCTGCCTTTGAGGCTTGTAAACACTAATCAAATGGGGGTAGCAGGGAAGACCAGTGGTGTGACCCACCAACAGTATATGGGTTCACTCTCTCCTGTAGAGGTCTAACTTGGAAATGGATATAACAGGAGTAGGTTTCCTATTGGAATAGGACTCTTGGCTGTTTTACAGCCTCACCTTGAAGGGCACTCGGCAGGCCAGGGGCAAAGTGCATTGTTCCCCATAGATGAGTACGAGGTCAGCTTTGTACACTTTACCCTAGGCAAGTTGCCAGGCTTAAGTCACTGCCAACACAACCAAGCAGGGTAAGAAGTGAGTCCCTAGATCCCTCCTGGTGCCACTAATCTGCACTTGTTGCTTCCAGCTAAACTGGCCACAGCTGTGGAAGGCTTTGAAATGGCATCTGTGGAGCAGCAGCGGCAGCAACAGACGTACTTTGTGCGCTTGGGCTCCCTGTCGGCCAAGGTCCGCCACCGGGCCTACCAGCACTCCCTGGGCAAGCTGAGGAATGCCAGGCAGAGCACCCAGGAGGCTCTGTCCCAGCTACACCAAACCATAGAACTGGTAGGAGCACAGCTGTGCCATGTGCATACCCCCAGGGCTCCCCTGTCACTCTGACCTTGCTTCTGGGCCAGTCCATCACATGGATGTGAACCCTGCCCATTCCTTTCTTCATGCTGATCACAGGTGTCTGTCTCCTCCCTTCCAGATTGAGCATGCTAAGCAGGGTGTTGACCAGAAGCTTCGTGAGGGCCAGGAGAAACTGCATCAGATGTGGCTGGAGTGGAGTCAAAAGCAGCCAGTTCAGAGTAAGGAGACCAGCTCTGTGCAGCCAGAGGTAAGTCATAGGATGACTTGATGACAAGTTACTTGTCCACATGGGTGAAATCTAGCTGCTAGACTGACTTCTGACCTGACCCCTGTTTGTTTGTTTGCAGCAGGTGGAGATCCAGGCTCTGGCCATGTCCCGTAGCCTCACCCAGCAGCTGCAGACCACCTGCCTGACTCTGGTGTCCAGCCTCCAAGGCCTCCCTGCTGACATCCAGGACAAAGTGCACCAGGTTCGTCAAAACGTTGATGAGCTGCGCACCTCTTTCTCCACTGCTGGCTCCTTCCGTGACCTGACAAGCAGCGTCTTGGCCCAGAGCCGTGAACGAGTGACCAAGGCCCGTAAGCTGGTGGATGAGCTGATGGATCATGTGGTGCACAATGTCCCCCCATCTTGGCTAGTGGGACCCTTTGCCCCATCTGGCCAGCAGCTGGAGGAAGTGGAGATGAAATAGTATCCCACCAATATGCATGCCACAACAGGACTCAGGTGCTCTAAGCCTAAAGCTTCAGGTTTGAGTCACTTGTGCCACATTCACTGTTACTACTTGACTCTAGCCTGGCTTTGAACCTAGAGAGCAGCCCTCCCTGTAATCATTTAGTACCTCACTCCTGACAGCCTTCTTGTTACTTGGCTTCATTTATTGCACTAAACACCTTCTTGGGATGCAAAATTTCTCCACTGTGTGGCTTAATTTTCCATAAGTTGCCTGTAGGCTGGGTCAGTGGCCAGCCAAAGTCACTGGCTAGTCAAGTGATTGCCCCAAAATTGGGACCTAAAGATCTTTCAAGCTGGGGTGCCCAGTTAGCAGTTTCAAGGCAACAGCCAGTCTTCAGAGCATTCCCCTAATCAGGGACTTGCCCTGGGTGAGGGGTTGAGCACCCATGCCTGACACAATTGGGCCTTTCATAGCTGATGTCACGACCTGCCAATCCCAAGCAAATGTGGCTTAGTCCAGTTAAATGGTAAACAGCTTGAGAGGCAAAATAGTCACAAATAAGCCAGCACAGTAAACCACTAACCAAAAATCCAGCTGACTAGCTTAGACACTCTCCACTCAACCAAGACCTCTAAGAGACCAGGTACTGACTCAGTGCTCTGGAGTGTCTAGGTCCTCTGCTCTTTTGGATCTGCCTAAGGGGGTCATGTTGGATTCTGACTGTCTGATACTAACTGCCATGGCTTTCTTTACTCACAATAAAGCTGTACTTGCATTGAAACAAAGGCCTCTTTGCTTTTTATGGGAGAGAAGCTCAGGTGTGAAGATCACTGACTCTTCCTGATCCCTGGCAAGTCAAACTTGCAGCACACCCAGGAGAATCTGCATTGCTCTTGGGGGGGGGACCCCCCAACTCCTTGCAGAGAAAGATCTTGATCTGCATCTCCCCTCCTACTACCAGTCCCCTCCCTAACTTCTAGGGAGGAGTCATGCTTTAGCACCTTGAGGAAGCTAATGGCAGGTGGCTGCTCTGGGTTCATACTTCAGTCTGAACCAGGGCATGTGGAGTCACAGTTGCTGCTGCTCCCAGTCCATTTAACTGGCTACTGCGCACGCTAGGGCAAAGACCTGAGCCTAGTCCTGAAATGGCTTGGCTTTGCAATCAGCAATGGTCTGTTTATTGAGCTAGACACACCAGAACCTCCCTGGCTGAATAGAAAAGCTAATGTGACTGGGGGGGTGGTATGCCACTGCATGACAAGATGGGGAAAGACAGCTGGGGAGGGAGAGATGCCAGAGTCTGGGGGTGCTGCTATACAGCTGTAACAAAGGCTGGCCTGGAGTCAAAGTGGGGTTTGAGGTTTGCCCATGGTATAGCTGCTAGCTTTATTGGCTGACCACCACAGCAGCCACTGTATCAGAAGTGACAATTGGTGTATGGGCTGAAGCTTGGAAGATTAATAATGCAGCTGGACTCATTTTAATCTTCCCCTTCCTAACTGGATTGCACACTACCCCCTTCTGGTACAAAGTGTGCAACTAAAAATAGCAAGGTGGCCAACCATTGGTTACACAAGTAACTGATCTCTCCAGTGGTGACTCTTCCAGGTATTTACTTGGAGGGGTGCTAGGGGCCTGCCAGCTGGAGAGTTTAAGAGGCCCAACATCTAATTTCTATGTGTAAATAGATCTGCTGCTAAACTTTTTCTCCAAAGGGGTAGCCATGTTTGTCTATTGTAGAAAGACAACAGTCCTGTGGCACTTTTAAAGACTGACAGATTTATTTATCGCATGAGCTTTTGTGGGAGAAAATCCAAAGAGCACAGTCTGAGTGGCTGAAGACTTTCAAAGTCAGACAGCAGCTGATTAACTGATACACCAAGCCATTTTCTCATGATCTTCCAGACCCTTCTGTACAAAGGCGAATACTACCAGCCATCAGTTTGAGATCTCAATTATCTAATTGTTTGAGCTGTTTCCTTTTTATTTCTGCTCATGATGAGAGTTTGGCATAAGCCAGGGTCTCCTATAAAGCACTAGTTGGCTGTCTGCCAAGAAGAAGCCTTGCATCATCTGGTCTAGCCAGAGCTTTTGAACAACTCAGACCATAAAGACCAGGACTTCAACTGCACTTTGTTGAGAGCAATCTGCTACACCAACTTCCATGATTGCATCTATAGTAGCTGCTGGCTTCTCAAGGAGCAGGAGTTCCTCAGTGTTCTCATGGATACCCATGGGCATTTTGGACCAAAAAAAAAAAAGTGTGGGTGCAGCTGATCTTGTTCATAACATATTTGGCTGCTGTGGAGCAGGCCTAGCTGAGTGAAAGCAGTCTGCACTCCCCCACCCCCAGCAGCTGTCCTTTATTTGTATTGCAGAAGTAGTTAGGGTCAGGATGTGCAAGTGAGATGCTATTTATGCTTGGTGCTGTACAAAGATGTCCTTGACAGACTGTTCAGCCAGCCACTGGGTATTTTCACAAAGATCCTCAGTCTGAGAGACCATAGCCAGAGAGAGGTTGGAGATATTTTCTTACTCTTAAAGAATGGGAGAAAGGAGTTCTCAAACACCAGGCTTGGTGAGGGGGGAGTGCTCAGTGTACATAGCAGCTGCTGCAAAAGCAAGGAATGGAGATGTTAACATCCAACCTCCCATACCTGTGTATTCCTCCAGCCAGAGTCCCACATCTGCAGCATCCCAGCCACCATTCAACACATCACAACACAACTTCTTCAGGTGAAAAGGGGGGAGGGTGTAGCTTAGGCCAGGCTTGGCATGAGTAACTAACACAGAGGGAGGCCTTAGTTTTCAGAAGACAGGATAAAGGATGTAAATGAATCAGCAGGCTGAAAACAAAGTTTGTGCTAAATAAAGCCTGTAAATAGGTCAGTAGGCAAAGACAACAATGTCTCGGCCAACTAAGATGAAAGGGAGAATGCACAGGGCACTATTTACAACGCATTAGAAAAGTAGAGCTGAGGTGAAGAAGGCTGTGCAAAGTAACCAAGCCACACCACAAATGTGTGGTACACCACAGAACAAATGCAGTGAGATGCATAATGTAGCTAAAGGGAGATGGGAGGTGACGGATCCAGCATCTCTCTCCCTGCAGTTGAGTCTGATCTACTCAATGTAGTGCTGCTCCATGCTAAACACTGCCTAGGGCAATGAAGGCTGGTGTCAAAGTAAGTTTTTGGGAAGCCAAGAGAGAATCCCAAAGTGGGGGTGGTGTGAGAGGGAGAAGCAGCCATCCAATGAGCATCATCTCATGAAGCTCTTCCTCTATGCATACAGAAGTGTTCATGGGGCCAGCACCCAAGGCTGGCTGGCTCTCAATGATGTGATATGGATTCCAAGGTTCAGTGCCATACTGTGCCCAACCTGGAGCAAGGCCTAGAGGCTGGGTCTTCAGCCATCAGCTGATGGCCCCAACCACTGGCTGCTGCTGTTCTGGGGTTGAGGGGACTTTCTAATATTTATTTATAGGTGGGAAAATGTCAAGAGTGGGCTGCATGGGTGAATTCCAAAACCCTCCCCAGTTTCCAGGCAATGGAACAGCTGTTTGCCACCCCGCACAACTTCTGGCTCCATGGAGGAAATGGATGCTACACAGAATCCTTCCCCCTGCATTTGATGTTCTCGGTGCCTCTCCATGCTGGGGAGAGGAGCAAAGGCCTGACCTGATACCAGGCCATTGTGATGTCACCATGAAGCATCATCTGACTCAAACAGCTGCCTTGAGGCTGGGTGGATTCCTTGGAGGGACCAGCTCCCTGCTGGCCTTTCCACCCCTGGCCAGATGCACAGAGGCCATGGCTGAGGGTGAGTAGAAGTGACTTTTTTCACTTGCCATATAACTTTCTGCCACGAATTAACAACAGTAGCCCATGAGCAGTAGTAGGGAGTAAGAGTGAACCGTCAGGAAGCTCTGTTTCTCCTGGGCTGCTTAAGTGTGGGGAAGGTCCTCCAGCCCACAAAGGAAAGGGTCCTGCTTAAGGCATCAGCTCAGCTAAGGTTTGCTTCAGGCTTCTCATGTGACCTTGGGCTAGTTCCTTAATTTCTCTGTGACTCAGTTCTCCCCAGAGAATGGAAACGAGGGGGGCTGCTTTTGACAGCCTTGTCCACTGAGGTCATGTCCCTACGCAAAAGAGCAACGGGTTTGTTCCGCAACAAGCCCCCGTGATCCAGGAGTTTCTCTGAAGGGCAGTGAGGAAGAGTCCCTTCTTTCTAGATATAAAAGCAGCCCCTGGGACCCTGCCCAAGAAAGTCCCCAGCTCTGAGCCCGTTGCAGGTATAACTTCTCCAACACCAACCCTTTGCCGGAGTTCAAGGCCACCAGATCCCCCAGTCGGACCTGCTGCATATGACAGGCCACCAGCCCCACCCAACAGCCAAAATGAGCCCAGAACATCACAGCCCCCCCCCAGAGCCTTCGACTCCAATGTGACACAGGCAGGCTATGTCTACACTGGCAAGTTAGTTCGAATTAAGGAGGCTTAATTCGAACTAACTAAAGCCCTGGCTACACTAGACTTTAGTTAGTTTGAATTAAGGGCTTCCTTAATTCAAACTAATAAGTTCAAATAGGGTATTCGAACTAAAGGGTTAATTCAAACTAACTAGTTCGAATTAACCAATGTGGCCATGTTAATTTGAACTAATTTCTTCATGAATGGCACTTGCTTAGTTCGAATTAAGTTAATTCAAACTAACTAAAATTAGTTGGAATTAGTTCGAACTAACTAATTCGAACTAATTTTAGCAAGTGTAGACATAGCCGCAGAGAACAGGAGGGACAACGGTCAAAGCCAGCCCAAGGTTTTTTTGGCACGCCCCATCAGAGTGCAATGCTTTCATTTGTAAGAGAGAACATATTAATACAGATTTTAAATAGCAAAAAAAAAAATTCACTTCCATCTAATTTGGCACCCCTTAAAGCCTGGCCCTAGGCGCCCGCCTAGTTCACCTATATGGTTGGGCCGGCCCTGACCAAGGCGTGCCAGACCATGAGGCCCCTGCAATGCACAGGAAATAATTCAGTGCTGTATACCCAGATAATCCTGGTAGCAAGAAGGTGAAAACCCCCATGGTCCCTGAGCCTTGCTGCTGGGGGGCAGTAGCTGAAACCTGAGCAATGGCATCTTCCTTTTTGAAGAAGCCACATTGTGCTTATGGAGAAACTGAGGCACTGGCAGGTGATGTGGCTGACCCACAGTGAGAGCAAATTTGCAGTAGGATTGGGAATAGCATAGCCAGAGCTCAATCTCATGCTTTAACCACCATAGAAACATAGAAATGTAGGTCCAGAAGGGACCTGGAGAAGTCATCAAGTCCAGTCCCCTGCACAGAAGCAGGACGACATTCTGCCTCAGTTTACTCATCTGTAAAATGGGGATGATGAAACTTCTGCTTCTTGCCACCCATTATCTGTCTGTTCTCTTTTGACTGTACTCCCTTTGGGGCATCTCCCTGGGGATGTGCAGCACCTAGCGCAATATGACCCTGTTCTGCTTTCTAACTAGTCTGGGCAACTTGTTCCCGGACCTGCCTTCTCTTCCCATTCTGTCTCATCAGCAAGTCTAGATGTCACTTTGCCAGCCAGTGAGAATGGAGCAAAGGCAGCTTCCTCTGACACTGGACTGAAGATGGCTTTACTAGACACTGAGGAAGAGCAGGTGAGTAAATACTGGGAAACCGCCTCAGCAGCACAATGAGCTTGTGAATGGAGATTGATGAGTGGGGGGGGGGGGGCGGAATAAGGGGCTAGATCCCATGCACCTAAAGAAACCCATGCCCCCCATTCTAGTGCCAGCTCTCTGCTGAAGGGCAGGAGCTGAGACAAGGGAGGGCTCTTTGTCTTGGAAAGCAGCTGATCTACTGGATGACTAAATGAACAAGATGCCTGTCTTGGGGACTTACCACTGCTGTGGATTCCACCCTCGCAGAGGGAGGAACACTGCCATTGAAATGGAAGGTCCCTTTGCGTGCTCTCCCTGCAAAGTGCCTGGCCCAGCCAGCCAAGACTCCCAGGAGGGCTGAAGGGTCAGAAAGTCGAAAGCCATTTCTCTGGCGCGTTAGCTGATTGGAGAGGGAGCTGGTGCAACCCTGACCCTGTAGATTCTCTCTTTCCTTAACCTCTGCGGGTCTCTTTTCCTTGGTCAGTTTGCAGTGAACAGGGTGGTCAGCATGCCCCTGGTCAGCTCCGTTTATGAGCTGGCTCCCGCTACCTCCGTCCAAGACAGCTGCCTCAGTTCCGACTCCACCTGCACCCTGGCCAAGAGAGAGGCAGAGACCGTCGCCACTGACCATCCTGCCCCGCCTGCTCAAGCTGAAGGGGAGTCTCAGAGTGAGTACTGGGTATGCTGCAAAGGCTTGGAGAATAGGAGGGGCATCTCAGGGTGAAGCAAGAGGCTGCAGCTTCAAGGAGAAGTTGCTCTGGCCTTTCATCTTTCCCTCAAAGCCACGTTCTTGAGATGTGGCTCTCATAGTTCTCAGGAATCCGGGCCACCCGTCGCTGGTCTTCATTCAGAGCGAGGGACAGTCTCTGCCTGGCCCAACTCTCCAGAGTACGGTCGCTTAATTTCCAACTTGGGCAAATCTGATGCAGTTAACTGTTTCACAGCAAGACACGCTAGCTGCCTTGAGCACAATCCCATCTGCAAGCCCAGGTGCAGCCCTGGGGTGGCCAGTCCGGCCGTGTAGTTGCAGCTAGTGTGGGTTCATCTGCCTGTGCTGGAAGTCATGGTGTCAGCGGAGTTGGTGTGCTTTGGTCCAGGGGGAGGGTCATTCACCTCTCCTGGTCCCCTGAGCCTCTGTCTCTGCATGGATGGGAACAGCTGGTGGGGAGAGGAAATTGTGGAGTTGGCAGGGTAATCACAGACTCCCTGTGGGAGTTTCTGAGCAGCACTGCTGCAGCAGAGAGAGCCCAGAAGGGGAGTCGGAGGCAGGTCTGTCTTGCCCCAGCTCACCTGGCCTTCGTGGCCCGTTCTCTGAAAGGGAAGGGTGATGCTGGCACACACACTGAGTCTGGGGGGAGAAAAGCTCTGAGCAAGCATGTGTGGATTGATGCACATTGAAAGGAGCCATGCACTTCAGCTTCACAGACTCAGCCACCCCTTCCTAGTCCCACAGGGTGCATCTACACTTACAAGTTAGGTCGACTGAAGGAGGCTTAAATCGACCTAACTTACTCCCTGTCCCCACCGGGCTTTTATTAAGTTGACTTAAGCTGTTCCTTAAGTCGACTTAACAACACGTAGTTTTAGGTCGACTTAAGGCTTAAGTTGACTCCTTAAATCAACTTAAGCCAGTGTGGATGGGGATTAGTGCCTAAATTGACCTTAAAGCGTTAAGTTGACTTAAGGAGGTCGACAAGGGGGTGTGTCTACACTAGAAAAGTTAAGTTGACTTTGTTAAGTCAACTTAATAAGGTCGACTTTAAGTCGACTCAACTTTTCTAGTGTAGACACAGCCTCAGTGTTTGCCCAGAGCTTCACGTCCTCATTAACCGCCCTGCTGCCTGTCCCCCCTCAGCTGGGCCACCAAAGGAGACCAGGAGTGATGGGCTGGATGAGCAGAAAAGGAAGTTGCCAGCTCCTCTGCAGGTAATCTGTTATCTTTAAAAGTGCCACAGGACTCCTTGTTTGTTTTACTTCTGCTCTAGAAGCCTTAGGAAGGGCATGTCTCAGAGACAAGCTCAGCCCAGCCATGGGAACCATTAGGGCAAACCATCACTGTATCTAGTGTCATCTAGTATTGGAGCACCTCACAGTCTTTATCCTCTGCCCGAGGCAGGGCAGAGCCGTTACCCCACAGTACAGATGGGAAACTGAGGCACAGACAGGCTAAGTGACTTGCCCACAGTCACACAGAGAATCAGTGGCAGGGCCAGGAATTCAACCTGCAGGTGTCCTGGCCATTAAAGCATCCTTCCTTCCAAGCATATCCTGGGCCTATGAGGAAGCATACGCAGGTCATCAGGGGATCTTAGACAAAGAGGCAGCAGTGGGAGCCACCTGGGCCCAGACAAAATGGCTGTTAGTTCATGGGTAGGAGACCTCTCAAGGATTAGCTGGGAACTCTGCCTTCTGACCCACTGCCCTCTCCCGCTTCTGGGCCCCTGCCAGGCTTCAGTCCTTGACCCCAACTACTTCTGCTTCCAGGTGGTGACAGAGACAACAGAGCCAGTCTCTTTCAGAGAGACAGAAGCCATGGTGGCAGTGGCTAACGGGATGGGTGGAGCAAAGGGTGCAGGGACCAGCAGCACCCCCAAGGCGGGCCGGGCCCACAATCCTGGCCGTCACCATGGGGCAGGTGGTAGCAGGTCAGCCGTGGCCAGCAGCCTCCGCACCCTCATGAGCTCGAAAGTGGGGCAGCTCTTCCTGCAGAGTGTGGACCGAGCACTGGACAAATCAGAAGAGCTGATGAACCATTACCTGCCCCTGACGGAGAAGGAGCTAGGTGAGAAGCTACGGCTCTTGTAGCTTACTATCCAACGGCTGAGTCCCCCAGATCTCAGAGCCACCTCCCCCCGAAATGTTCCACCCCCTGCACTAGCTGTTCCTCTTTGTACCATGGAGAGATGGTCTCTGGCCCTGTTTCCCCAGGGAACTCATTAATCTGTCCCCTGAAGTTTCCTGAAGCTTCCTATTTACCTCAGAGGAAGTTGTCTGCGCCCAGATCCTCCAAGATACAGTATAGAGATCAATGGCACTCCTTAGGTATCTAAATACCGCTAAGGATATGGGCTGTATTCCTGCCTCCTCCATCTCTCTGTCCCTCCAGCTGCACTCACAATGGAGGGTCTGGACGTATCCTCAGTAGAGCACCACAAGAAAGGTTGCTTGGTGCGGCTGGGTTCCCTGTCCACCAGCCTGCGTAACCGGGCCTTCATGCTCATCCTGAATAAGCTGAGGCGGACCAGGCAGGACGCTCACGAGAACCTCTCTCAGCTCCACCAGACCATAGACCTGGTAAGGACATGCCCAGCGTTCTCCTCCACCTGCCAGCTGCCCCACCACAGAGCTGGTTGGTGTGGGACTCTGCAAAATGGGTCCTCTTTGGGACATGCACTCTCTTGTCCCTCCTCTCTCGTCAGCCCAGTCGGGAGCATTCCTTGCCACAACAGGAACCTGACTCGCCGTTGCTTTCTCCACCCTCCAGATCGAACACATCCAGCAGGACAAGAAGCTTTGTGGCAGCCAGGAAAAGCTGCACACTATGTGGGAAGAGTGGAGCCAGAAGCAAAAAGGGGGCAGGCTGAGAGTGTCAGAGGGCAGCAAGGACAGGAGCTCCACAGCCAGCAACAGCCAGGATCAAAGGTCCAGGGATCTAGAGGTATTTTCATTACAAACAGGGTCCAAACCAGCAACTGCTGCATCCAGGCAAACATCTCAACCCATCACTAACTCTTCCTTTGCTGTCTCTCGGCAGGTGGAGTCCAAAACCCTGGCTATGTCCCGTAGCCTGACGCAGCAACTGCAAGCTACTTACCTGAATCTCTTATCCAACGTCAGAGGCCTTCCTGCCAACCTCCAGGAAAAGATGCAGCAAGTGCACCAGAACATGGCAGAGTTGCATAGATACTTCTCCTCTGCCAGCTCCTTCCAGGACTTGTCTGGCAGTGTCCTAAGCCAGAGCCGGGAGAAGGTGGCCAGAGCTTGGGAGGCCTTGGATGAAATGATGGAGTTTTTGTTGCAGAATCCTCCTGTCACTTGGCTTGTGGAGTCCTTGGTTGCCCTGGAAGGGGAGCTGCTGGAGACAGAGGAAAAGCCGGATATATTGCAGGTCCTGAAAGATTATGAGCCACAGGGCTGCAAAGACGATTAGCTAGGTCAGCCCCACCAAACCCTTTGAGTGGACAGGGACCTCCCCCAAACCTCTTCTAGGAGCTTCAGTTTTACACTCTCTCGTGGGGGATGCACCCCAAATGGGACACACCCCAAGGTAAACAAACAGCAATTTCCAATAAATGCACGGCTTTGTCTCCCAAACATCCCAGCTTGCTTTCACGTCAAGACAGTTGGTGCGAGTTAATTGTAATGAAGGGACGCCAACTAACGAACGCCTAATTAATTCTCTCTCCTTACTAACTGCCCTGCTCTTGCCTTGGGTGTTTGTCCTTGGTACAGCCATGTTCCTAAACGGTAACAGGAATGTGTTATTGTCCATTATTTCACTGAAGAGGGGGAAGGGTAAGTAACTGGCTCCCACCTGCAGGCAGAGAAGCAGTTCTGCCTTTTAGGTGTCTGGCCTTTACATTTGACTTCAAAGCTGGACGTGCAGCAATTTCAAAATGGTAGCCACTGCTGATCTGGAACCAGCAAGTCCCCACCTCCAGGTTAGGATAGGAAGGGAAGAACAGCATAACCCAGCAAAATCCTGGCAGTCATTCCTCCCCGACCCCCCAACCATTCTGGAATTCGGCCAGGACACCAAGATTACTCAGAGACCCTAAGATCAGAAGGGACCAATATGATCATCTAGTCTGACCTCCTGCAAAATGCAGGTCACAGAACCTCATCCACCCCACTCCTGTAATAAACCTCTAACCTAGGACTCTACTCTTGCTGCACTTTTCGGCGGCAGTCGACAGGAGATACGCCAGGTATATAAAATACCCGGTGTATCTCCCGCTGACTTCTTAACTGCTCCCTACATATTACACTAAGCCGACCAGAAATGGCGTCCAGTCAGCATAGTGTTACTACGGTTACGGAGCTGGTGTTACAGCTCCAGTTCTGTGTTCAATTCAATGCATCTACACGCCTCAATTGAACCCGGAAGATGGTGCTATCGCCATCAGTATAGACTTGCCCTGAGTTATTAAAGTCCTCAAATCATGGTTTAAAGATTTTAAGGTACAGAGAATCCACCAGCATGAGAGTTGTGCCCCATGCTACAAAGGAAGGTGAAAAAACCCCAGAGCCTTTGCCAAGCTACCCCAGGGGAAAATTCCTTCTCAACCCCAATATGGCAATGGTTAAACCTTGAGTATACAGGCAAGACTCAGGTCAGACATCCAAGAAAGAATTCTCTGTAATAACTCAGAATCACCCCATCAATCATCCGTCAGCATATCTACCACCAGGAGCCAAAGATCCATCAATGGCTAAACTAAGCTGTCCCATTAAGCCATTTCCTCCATGAATTTATCAAGCTCAGTTTTTAAGTCAGTGAGATTTTTTGTCCCCACTGCTCCCTTTGGAAGGCTGTTCCAGAACTTCACTCCTCTGATGGATAGAAACCTGCATCTACTTTGAACTCTAACCACATCGCTTCTCTGTGTCCACAATGACAACGTCCTAGCTAAAAGACAGCCCTGCCCACGTACACCTTGGTGTGAACCTGGGGCACTTAAACCGCCATGACTGATAGAGATGAACCTCACCCATTGAATTAGCAGCAGCATCACTTCCTTCTTAACGCTGTCCACTGGAGGTGTCCCAGCCACAGACTCCCCTAGCTCACTCTTGCCTGAGCTCTGAGAGCACAGGCCTGGTTGGTCACTTTCCCAAAGGTTAAGTACATCCCAAAGCTCAGTGGCCTGCAACTGTTGATCAGTGGCTCCTTGTCAGATAGATGCTAACTAAGGCTATGTCTACACTTACAAAAGCTAGTTTGAATTAGTTAATTCGAACCAACTAATTCAAACTAATTTTAGTTAGTTTGAATTAACTTAATTCGAACAAGCATGGCCCCACTAGAATGCTAGTTTGAACTAGCCATGTCCACGCAGGGCACTTGTTTAGTTTGAATTAATCAGTTGCATGAAGGTCAATCTGCCAATTAGTTCCAACTAAGCAGTTAGTTAGAACTAACATGGCCACATTGACTTAATTCAAACTAACTATTTCAAATTAAGGGTTAGTGCGAACTAAGCAATCGAATTTATTAGTTTGAATTAAGGAAGCCCTTAATTCAAACTAATGGAAGCCTAGTGTGGCCAAGGCTTAAGTTAGTTCGAATTAAGCTTCCTTAATTTGAACTAACTTGCAAGTGTAGACATAGCCTAAGTTTCCTTGAAAACTTGAGATCTGTTTCTTGATCTGGTGGTGGTAGATACTATTAAAACAATCATACCCTCTTAACAGCCCGATACTACATTGTCTTGATATAACATACAGGGAGACACGTGACTACCGGCTTTTTAGCTTATAGCTGCTTCTGCTTAGCCAGACAACCCCCCCCCAAAATAAGGCCCCAGACCTTACATCTCAAGTCTGAGTCTGGCACCCTAACCCCTAGGCCAACCTCCCTCTCTAGAGGACAGATGCCTTTGCAACTGTTTATATGGCAGGAAAGAGAGAGTATGTCTCCCGGGGACAGGCAGTGTGCATCAATGGAGTCTCATTATCCTAGGGAGTTCAGCAGATGATCACTTGCCAGTTACACCTCAAATGACACCAAGCCATCACCTGGTGGGCCAGGATGACCTGACCACCTCACAAAACACCACAGGAGACAGAAGAGTGGAAGACGCCAAAGGCAATGTAGGAGTCTTATAAAAGTAGTGTACCAGCCTTTAGTTTATTACCATCTACACCAAAGACCTTTAGTCCCATTTCCCTGTCAGTTCCCTTACTTCTCAGGCAAGCCCTAACTTCCCTAAGGAGGCAGCCCATAGCATGTCCAGTTTTCCCCAAATCCACTACCTTTTCCTATCTTCTGCTCCCTTCTGGAGCTGTTTTTTCCCCCTTCGCTCTCCTTCAGCCTTCTTGAGGTCTGGGAGAGTCTCTCTCTGTCAATTGGAATGAGCTGGGTCTGGTTTATATAGACTGCAGGCCCCTCCCACTCCCTGCAGCCTTGGAGAGGAGTGGTCATTTGGAGTCAGGTGCTTTAGGGTTTTTCCCTCTGCCACAAGCGGGAAGAGTGCAACAGTCCAGAGCCAGCTCTGCTCACCAACAATTGTCCAGACCTGCTCCTCTCCATCCTTGACAAAAATCTCCTGTCTGTTCCCAGGAGAGAGCTTTGTCTGCTACAAGGCCAGCCCAGCACTCAGCTCTGAAGGGAGCCCCAGGCTGGGTTTGCTGGATCCCAGCCACAGAGCATGAGTTGCACTCATTTCACCCAACTAACGAATGCAAAGCCAGGGCGAGCAATGCTGCTTTACCCCTTCTACCAAAGACATCATTACCTCAGAAACTCAAAAGTCACTTATTGACACACACACACTAAAAAAAAAACCCCAAAACACTACTGAGGTGAAATCAGTGTGCTCCGCTTCCTAATGGTCTATCGATCTAAAGAAATATGCATCCAGCCCTCCAATCAAGAATTGACACTCAGACTAGAAAATTCTTTGAAAATAAATAAAATACGTATTGATTTTTAATATTAATACAATAGAATTCAAGAACTGCAAATCATTTACCTCAAATCACTCCCTATCTATCTGATACAGTGGTTACGGCAGGCACAGCACAAAATGGTAGTTGTGAAGAGCACTAGCTTGCTGTGGCACATTGCAATGAGCTCGCTCTGAGGTAAACACAGTTCCACACATTCAGGCAGTTACAAATATTTAAACTATAAAAATCCTTAACACTTAATATCTATAGGAAACTTAATTATCGAATCATTCACCAAATGTTGCTCAGGCAATTGCTGAATGGGCGGCGATCAAACTTTCATACACGCAGCAGCAGCAAGCACTCAGCTTTATTTACAGGCAGACTTTTGACACTCAAGGTCCTTCTGCTCTGTCTAAGCCAAGGATTGCCTTTGGGTTAAGAGCACAAGACAGGGACTCAGTTAGCCTGGTCACTCCAAGCCGAAGTGCACCTATGCTTTAGAGGATTCTTACCAATGATCTCTTCCTTCAGCTTCTCCCCTTTCCTCTCTGTCTGCTGCATTCTGCTCATTCTCCCTCTCTGGTGATTGTCTGCTGCTTCAGGAACTGCTACTAGGTCATAGAGGTCTCCTTCCTCACCTTTCTCCCTTAGACCCTCCACAAGCTGTCACTGTCACCTCAGCTATTTATAGACTGGTGGGGGGGACACCACATAGGGACCATGGGGAGGATGCAGAGGGACAACATTCCACAGACAACGTGAGGGATGACATAGGGTGACACTGGGAGGAGGGTATTATCAGGGACCATGTTCTGAGGGCTGTGTAAGGGACTTAGGTAGGATACCCTTGGGGGAGGGATGGCATTTCCAGGGCTACGTAAGGGACCCCTTACATAGAGTGACATCGGGAGAGAGGTCTGACAAGGGGTGATATTGCTGATCAGTTAACAAATGCTGAATTCCTTATCACTTACCTTATCTGTGCTTTATCACTGATCACTAGTTTTACATAACACAAGATACTGTCATCATCCAACAACAGGTTGATGAATACAGCACTGCCTCTCAGGAATTTAAACCCTTTTTGAGGCTTTTCTGTCAATTCTCCCTAGCATTCTATCTGGCAGTTTTAAGCATTCTGGGACAAAAATCCCTGGTTACCACGTGAGGGTATTACACAGTCCCAGCAGCATGAAGTAGCTGTACAGTAGGGGCAGGAATTCTCCTGGGAATATCCTCAACACCAGACCACACCGCATCAGCTCTTTACCAGCCCTTCTTTGTGGAACGTATGGGGAGTACTGTAATAGAAGTATCCGAGACATGGGTCCTGCAGACTGGGTCTGTGAGAAATGCACCTGATCTCTGCAAACAGTGGTCTGTATATAAGGCCACACTGCTGGATGGAGTCAGCGTATAAATGTAGTGGGTAAAAAAAGTCACTAGACTAAATTCTATTTATGAAAGGTTCCCAAGCATCAGAAACAAATATAAAACCTGAGAGTTAAGCAGTTGCTTCCCGAATTTAGGGGATTTGATTAGGAACAAACTACCCAAACAGTGTTAGGATTTGGACCAAGTGCCCTGTTAAGTGCTGCAACGTTCTGCAATTCACCTGCCTGCAGTGCAAAGGAGACAGTCAGAACACTCATCTTCCTTTTCAGATGGACAAGTCTTTATTTTACATGTACAAAAGCTTAAGATCCTGCCAAAACACATCAAAACCTAAAGGTTTCTCCTTCTCCTGCTGACAAGATAAAGCCCCCAAGGCTGTCGTTATTGATAAGAAACTGTATTTTTAAAGTGGATTTGAAAGAAAAGTAGCTAGTGGCAGGCCCCTATACCTGCTACATAAACTACAGCTGTCCTTCAAAGCAGCCTGGCAATGCAATGCTCCAGATTCATTTTGCTGGAGGAATGATACACCAAGAGTCAGTCACCAGCCTCTTGCTTGAAGTGTGCTGGGGTTTGCAGGGGAGGACATCCCAACATGATTCTGGGGCTTCTGGCCAGCACGGAACTGGGAGGGCCAACTGGCTGGAGACTTCTAGTTAAGAGGTCACGATAAACATGCCCTGCAAAGTGCGGTTACACCACGGTAGTCACTGAAAATAAAGTGGGACCCTGGACTCAGGGCTGGCGCACCACATTTCCAAGCCAGAACTCTGTGGGAAGTTTTAGCCCTGAAGAGCCAGCACAAGCTATGTGACCATGCGCTGGAGTCTCCGGGCTCACCCAGAAGAGCTGCAAGCCAGCTTCATAATCTCCATGTCTGGGGACGATAGAAAGAATCCAAGTGATTGTCATGTCCCAGCCAGAGCGTGCAGCACCCACCCATTGTCTCTGGCTTGTGAAACAGGATGGGCTGGAACTGGCACAGCAGGAAACCAGAGCCCTGGGGTGCCATTTGAAAAGTCACTTTCCCCGAGTCTAACCGCACTTCAAAGGGAAACACAGAGGACATCCCCTCTCACCCTAGAGTTACAGCCTTCATCGGGGGCTCAAGAAAGTAGACAAATAGGTGATATTTTTCATTAAAAAACCCTTTATATTCAGTTCATGTCGGTTTAAATCACAAGAAAATTAGGTGGAAAAAGAAAACAAACAAGGAGACAAATACGAACATACAGCACAGAGCCTCCCCAGAAGTTCCTTCCTTTCACAGGAGCAGGAGGGGCAGGGGAACAAGACCTATGCATCATCTACGGTGCGACTTAGTGAAGTAACTCTGACACACGGGGGCAAGGCAGAGCCGCTCTTCTCCAGCACTGTGAGTGCAGCGACCCTGTGTGTGTTGTCCTCTGTGCGGAACCCACGTCCTCAGCTCTCCTCCTCCTCATCCATGGACTCCGACTCCAGGCGAATCCTCTCCCTGTCCGTACCAGGCCTTTTCATCTCGGGATAGTCCTGTGCACTGCCAGAGAGAGCACAGGAAAGTCACTGAGTTGCCTCCATTCCCAGCTGGGAAGCTGCTGTCACAATGGTAGTCAAGCAGGGAGGCTCCCCATTCCCACCCCTCTAGGTTTCCTTTCCTTCTCCACAGACATCTCCCTAGCCATCCACTCTCCTCCCCATCCATCCATACCCTTCTCCACACTCCCAGCAATCCTCTCCAGTGAATACACTGTCCCTCCTCCCCTGTAGCACTGCCTTTCCTAGACTGGCTGAGGCTCCCACGGACCTGAGAAGACAGTAACCATCCCCAGGATGGTGCCTCTCTGCCCACAATGATGGCTGGGGGAAGCCAGGGTTCATGCCCAGTGTCTGGGGGGCAGTCCTCCTGCTTGGGCTGTGGCTGTATAGACCCAGATGGTCCCATGGAGAGGAGGAACAATCCTGCAGAAGCCTATTAATAGATTTGCTGGCCTAACAGGGATTTTCCAGCTGAATCCCTCGCTGCTGGAAACCCTAAAACAGAGACATTGGCTTTGACTCTACTTGGAAGAGGCTTCTGCTTTGGAGGAGCTCTGTACCCAGTGGCATCACAGCACCTGCCGAGAAGGAATAGCAGCCCCTCCCAGTGCTACTCCCCTCAGCCAGCATGAGCTGAAACAGGAAGGGCCTTGGTCCTCCTACCACTGCATCTCCCCAAGCCCAAAGCAGCTGCTCACTCATGTGCTTCTTCCGGAGATGCCTCCCGCTCTCCATCGCCAGATCCCTGAGCTTTGTCTTGCTCCTTATCCTCCGTGCTCTCCCCTTTCTGAGACATGGATTCGCCGTTTATGGGGGCTGCCAGATCTAAAGAGGGAGTAGCAGGGGAAGGAGAGAAGATGACATCGGAAAAGGACATAGTCACATACTCAGCTCGTCATGGCAGCTGTCACCATCTCTTTTCCACCCCGCTATTGTAGGTACTTACTGGCCCCCCGCACTGTAGGATCTGAGCCCTTTGCAGTCTTTAAATGTACTTAGGGGGCTGTGAACAGCCTGATTCAGCGAGCCACCAGGGAGGAGCCTGCAGCCCTCTATGCCCTACAGGGAGAAGTGAACTAGGAAACTCCCTGTAAAACACAGGGAGACAGTGACCCTGCTTGACAAGTGATAAAACCATGGGGAGACGGGCTGAGTCATTGAGCATCTTTTGCTTTCAGTCTGTGTCTGACTCAGCTCAACTGTCACAACAAAAAGACCAGCAGGGAACCCCAGGCTTGCTGTGTGCCCAGGCAGGTGGAGCAACCCTTCCAGCAGCCTGCAATATAATTACCCGCGTTTGTCTCCTCCTCTCCTTTCTCATTCCGGTCTTCCTCTCCCGACAGCTTCTCCTGGCCCTTCTCTACATCTCCCTTGTCTTTCTCCATCCCAGTTTTGTTGCCTTTCTGGTTCGCCTCGATCTTTGGCCCCAGGACGCGCGACTTCAGGCGGGTGTAAACCTCAGCAGCCTTCTCCATCACATCTTTGTTAGCTTTGTAGCGACGGATCTGTCGCATACACAGAGTGAGGCAGGGCTGGGAATGGACTGTCTCCCTATCCAAGAGGGAGGCGCTCTCAGACACACATGCGCCTCGATACTCCCACCTCCATTTTACCTTTTTCAGGGTAGCCACCACATCTGTATGTTTCTGGAGGATGTGAGAGGTGACCTGCAGGGTTCCCAGCTCCTCCAGCGCACTCAGGCACCTCTTGATGTCCTGCAAGTAGAGAGATCAGAGATTTACCTCCACCAGGCAGAGGAGTGGCAGGGACTCAAGGAGCTCTCCGGGAAGTCACTCAGTGGTTTACTTCTTCCCCACTCAGGGTTCGTGCAGCAAGGCAGCCCCAGGATCTCTCCCTCTCCTTGGGGATGCCGACACACTGATAAAGAGGCTGACAAACCCAACAGTGGATTGCACAGAGCTGGGATTAGATTCAAAGCCTATGGCACGTCCCACTCATCTTTGGACTCATCTTTGTCCAAAGCCCAAGGCTCTAATCTTCCTTCTAAATGATCTTCTTTCTAACCCAGCCTCATAACAAGTAGCTGACGCCAGCTATGCAGCCCACCCCCACCTTCACCTACGTCCCTATTGCATCCGCACCCGCCCCCCAAAAATCCTGCATTGATCCACATCAGGCAGGCACTGGAGTGAAGTTGCCCATCAGCGGGGAGCACAGCTGAGCAGCGGCTGGGAGCTAAGTGGGGAATTCTCAGAGATGGGAAAGGAGAGCCCAGGGAGAAATAAAAATCACCTTTGGCACCATCTAGTGGCAAAGCTGAGTATTGCTCCTTTAACATTCCTGAATCAAAGTTCGACATGGAAGAGCCCAATCTGATCAATGAGTCCATCCCCGGGCAGCGGACATCTCAGACAATAATAGGACACTACAGTTAATAGGCAGCATGAAGAACCAACTAACAGATCTCGGAGATGGCTCAGATGGAAGTAACAAAGAGGAAGAGGAGGACCCTGGAACCACCCCTGAGAGGCCAACAGGCTGGACACCACCAAAGAACACGAAAATCGGTAAGTACCCCATAAAGCTAAGCGTGGAGGTTGATCCTGGAGGCTTCAAGCCAACAAGACCATTCAGTGCTGGAGAGGGGTCAAACGCAATCCCCTGAATATTAAAAGCTGATAGATGCCTAAAGACAACGGGGTCTGGTCCTGCACCATGTATCGTCACCAACGGCAGTGCAGGTGGTGTACGGTGCAGGAGGGGAGTGTTCTAATCAAGGAAAGTTGAACACTCACCTTACGCGGGTGTCAATAACACACGGAGCAGGGAGAAATGACAGTCTGGAGACACCCATGCACTCTCAGATGAAAGCCTAGACCCCCATCCCCTCCCCACCACCCGCCCACCTGCTGGTACTCACTGGATTATCGACTTTCAGGGCAAACTTGATCTCACTGTGAAGTTTCTGAAGCTTCTCTTCAATTGTGGGCTCTAAGACAACATGAAATAAAGAGGCCAAGACGTTAGCCCCCTCTGGTTGCTTTTTCCTCTGTCATTAGACTGCTGGGTGCCCGAAGGACCGAAGGCACAGAGACCGTGCACTGGGCACCCTGGAACCTCTGCTCTGATTCAAAATGACCCCTGGCCTACTGGGAATAGGCAATACACATAGAACCTCCCCAAAAGCAGGAAAGGCAGGAATGGGCCAAGATTGGAGGAGTAGTAGCTTGACTGGCCTGAGCAGGACATGTTGCTTGAATGCTTTCCTACAGCCAAGAGAGTTCCTAACAGCTCTGCATCAAAGATCCAAATCCGAGCAACACACTGCACCTCTTTTTGGGAGACACTCTCCACACCAGAATAACTGTTCAGAAGAGTCCCTCCCCCTTTCGCCCACTCACACAAATATACATTTTCTCTCGATCCCAGAAGTAACCTGCTCTCTCACCCTTCTTCTTCTCCATCCTCCTCTCTGGGATCATGTCGGACTTTCTCCGGCCTCGTTCCACTCTCAAGGGCCTGCAGCAGGCAAAGGAAATGAGAGGAAGAAGCTGCTCGTTAGCACCCTGGCAAGTTAGAAATACCCCAGAGAGGAGTCACACTCTCTGCCCTGGCTTGCGGGAGGGTGGACACACACAACGGTCTTCCACCCCTCACAGAGGCACCTGGCCTTGCTGGCTGAGTTTTTCCCACTTGGTTTATATGGAAGCACACATGGTCCTGGCACCATCTGCTGTGGGATTTGGTCTGCGCCAGCACCCTGGGCAGAAATCAAGCCGTTGCTTTGTCTTTTCACAGTGCTTTCAGCTTTGGATCTCAAAGCACTTGACCAAGGTGGGTGAGTCATTATCTTCCTTTTACAAGTAGGAACCTTGGGCACAGGCAGGACTATGGCCCACATCTTCAAACAGTTCCAGGTCATTAATGTCCAGCCTGGGACATGTTGGGCTTCATTCCCCAAGGGGCTGAACGCCCTTAGTTCCCATGGGAGCCAGCAGGAGCTGGGGTGCTCCGAACCACTGGAGAACCAGGCTCCAGGGACTGAAAGCTGACAAACCACTTTGGATGTGCCCCAAGTGACTGGCAGGTCATTGGCAGAAGCAGGGGCAGACTCCCATTCCCGTGCCTCATCTGCTGGATCTATTTCAGGCCTGGAATTTCTTGCCACCCCCCAGGCAAGCTGCTTCTGCCCAGTACCGCAGACATTTAACGCAGCTCTGCCATGGGCGCCAGGAAGGGAACCTTCACCCCACCCACCGAGAGCTTGTCAGCCAGGAGGCCCAAGAAGAGAATCTCCCCCACTCAGCCCCACAGCAACTGCTCATCTGTGGGGAAGGGGAAAAACCTAAGGAGGAATGGCGAGAACAGCAGATGCTGACTTGTTGCGAGGCTTCTCCTCCGATCGGCCCCTCTTCTCCTTTTGATTCGGTTTCCTTGACAACTCTGAGGGATGCCGCTTCTTCTGCGGCTTCTTTACCTTCAACAAGAGAACAATAGAGGCGATGAGAGCTGCACCAAGCCATTCCTCGCTACAAGAAGGGAGAGCTTGATGGTGCCTTATTCCAGCACCTCTGGCACGCATTCTTCGGGCAATGGGGATGCCGAGAGCTAGCGCCCGTTGTGCCAGGCAGTGTATGCGCTGACAATTACATGGACGTTTCTGTCCCAAAGAACTGACAGCTGAAGTGGTTAAATCATCTTACGGTCACCCAGCCTTCCATACCACAGCCTAGAACAGGGCTCTGATCAGCCAGAACCCTATCGGCCTGCCAGGAGTATATGGCACATGGTGCTCTGGTACCCAGAGGTATGGTTTCAAACCCTATACTTACACAGACTGCCTCGTCATGGTACCCCGGCACTGACCCTCACCCCTTTCCACAGAGATGATGTAGGACCTTTTCCAAGAGGACTGAAAAGCTCTTTGCTAATATTAAATGTAACAGCTCCCCCATGACATTCATTTTACAGATGGGGAAACCAAGGCACAAAATTGTGAGACTTTCCCCAAGGTTACTCAGCAAGTTAAGTGGCAGAGCCAGGAACGTAATCACGAAGGCCCTGGCTTCAGCCATGAGACAACACTGCTTTTATGGTTTCTCCCTCTGGCAGTGGAGAGATTTGCTTATTTCAGACACCCGTATGCCCCCTGGACAGCTTCAGAAAACTGGCTCAGGCTGATGAGTTATGAAGATTTCCATCTCAAGCGCAACAGTTCGAATGACCCAGACAGTGGCTGTTCCGTGTGAACTGAGTTTGGTAAGTCTCTGTCCCCTCGCAGGAGCCAAAACTCCACGTCACATGCACCCCCCCGCCCCCACCAAATGCACTAACCAGTCCCCTCGCCAGCAGCCTCAGTTCAGACCCCAAGGACAGAAAGCGCCATGTAGACTGTGATCCCCTTTTGCCCCAAGTTGGAGATGAGGCACTGGCAGGGTGGAATGCTGTCCACATTCTAGGGATGGCCCTCCAGCCGCCAGGGAAGTTCCCTGACTTCAACCCTTCCCAACACCACTCGATCCTGGAGAGAGTCATGCCAGGGGTGAGAAGGACACCCCGCCTCCTCAGCCGCTCTGAGACCAAGGATTTAGTGCCAGTCACAGGAGAGGTTCAGCGATGTCCCCAAACTCACTTCCCGTTTGATTTCTGCCACCCCAATCTGGCTGCGAACGGCTGGCTAGAGGCTGAATCCCCTTCCCCTGCTTGGTCCTCTGGGCTCACCTCTTTCTCCAGTTCCGAGTCAGAGTTGGATGATGACTGGTCCTTGCCTCTGCCCTTCTTGCCTTTCTTGGCCACCTCATCATCCATGCTGCTGTCACTGTCCGAGTGCACCTCCTCCCCTTTCTCCGCCTTCTCCTTCTTCTTCTCCTTCTCCTCCTTCTCCTGCTCCCGCAGCCTGCGGATCTCTTCCTCCTGCTCCCTCTTCCTCTTCTCCTCCAGCTCCCGGCGGCGCTCTTCGTCGCGCCTCTTCCATTCACTGATGCGGTCCACATCACTGTCACTGTCGCTGTAGGGGACCAAGTGAAATAGATCAAGGGGAGACAGGGAATGCCCTGCTGAGCCAGCCCTGCACACTCCAGAGGATGAGAAGCTCCACTCCCATCTGAGCCCTGTTTCCACAGAATCCCGTCAGTGCAGCGGAGCTCTGGGCCTCCCGTACGCCAGGGGAAGTGCCAACCTTGCTCTCTGCAGTGTCAGATTCCCAGCAGAACGTGGACCACTGGCCAAGCCCTTGCCCTGCAGAGGTGTGAAGCCACAAGCAGCCCCACACATTTACCATTGCTCCCTGCCCGCACCTGCCTCTGGGACATGCCCTCTTTCTGAATGAGGGCAGTGCTGGCAAGAGAAGCCAGCCTGACAGCCCTGAAGGCGGAAGGCCTCTGGTTACCCACACCGATGTACTTCCCCCCCTCAGCACCCAGCCAATGCCTCAGCCCTGATCTGGAGGAATCCCTGCTTTGGGGACTTCAGTCTCCAAGGCCTATGGAATTCATGCCCCCTGGCCAGGTTGCCATCAGGAATCCAGCTGGCGCCAAATGTGGGGGGCTGGATTCCTGCCCTGCAGGATTGGGAGCCAGCCAAGATCACAGCCTTGGTTTGGACTACAATTGGTACATTGTACATGTGGCTCAAATCACTCTAGACCCTGCATTCTGCCACCCGCTTCCTCCTCCCTACGCTCCACATGGAGCCTTTCTCAATAGCTAAGCCTGTCCGGAGCCTCATTACTTCAGGCCCCGTCACTTCCTCCCCTCACCAGCAGGCTAGGTCTCCGAGGGGAAGCTTCAGCTGGTTGACAGTGTTGGTTGGTGTGTGATTTTCTACGCTGGCTAACGCCCTAGCACAGAGGCACTCTGATCAGTGTTAGGGGTGCCTTTCCCAGCATAACAAACAAAGAATCCTGTAGCACTTTTAAAGACTAACAATTTATTTATCGCATGAGCTTTCATGGGAGAAAAATCCCACTGTGTCATCTGGCGAAGTAGGATTTTCTCCCACGAAAGCTCATGCGAGAAATCAATGTGTTAGTCTTTAAAAGTGCCGCAGGACTCCTTATTTGTTTGGCTGACAGAGTAACACGGCTCCCCCTTTGGAACCTCCCCAGCACAGCTTACTTCACTTGGGGAACCAGCAGGAGCCATAGCTGCGAAGGCACTACTTTGCTGGTAGAAGCAGAGCTTGCCCTAAGCGGCTCTGCCAGTCCAGCGATGCTCCTCGAGTTAACCCAGCCCCTCTTTCCTAGCACAGGCCATCACCAGCCCCCAGCCAGAAGGGCTGAGAACGTTTGGCAGAGATTGCCACTCAACCCACGAAGTGCCCCCTCTGGTGGCAGCCCAGGGTACTGCCCCTCCTTGCTAGCTACCTAGGCCCTTCCATGGGCCACATTATTCTCCAACGTTCATACTGTGGCAGCACCTCGTGGCCTCAGCCAGATCAGGCCCTGGCATGCAGGGTGCTGGACAAATGTTTTGTACCTGACCATGCCTGCCCTAAAGAGCTCAGCTGAGAGTTTCCATCACCATGGTGCCTAAGTGTCTCCCATTGATTTATGCATTCACCCAGGGACCGAAGTTTGTAATTTTATCTCCGCTTTCACAGGTGGAGAAACTGAGCCAGAGAGAAACTAGGAGACTGTGGCAGAACCGAGAATCAAATTCACCGGCCAAATTCCACTCATCAGGTCAGGACTTGCCTGCTCCAACATGAAAGAACCTCCACCTCGGACAACAATGGAGACTGACAGTGGGGCCTAGCTAGCTCCTGCGAGAAGCTGAGTCCACATGGAGCCTGCCGTCAGCAACCCAAAGCTCGGACTGTGCTCCTTTGTTTCTAGGCCAAGGGAGATTACAGCATCTGACTGCAAGAGCAGGCATCCGAGCCAGGCCCAGTACCCCTCACTAGGGCTTCAGCTCTCACCTGTCACTGCTGGAGCTGGTTGGAACTCGCTCAGGTTTTGGTTTCCGGCCGCGAGGCTTTGGGGGCGGCTTCTCAGCTACAAGACACAAGGGGTTAGGGGCTCAGCACAGCAGGACAGTCACTCCCCTCCTTTGGGGCCCCCGGCACCATATGCAGGTGCCTGAGAAGGAAAGGTCACCCGAACCAAGGGCCAGGCAGGGTTCAGTCCTTCCACTGGGATTAATGAAGGCTCCTGAACGGAGGTGGGTTGCTGAGCCCACACAGCCCAGCTTCCAGCACTAGTTCCCTTCCAAAACTGCATGGGAAGAGCTGGAAGAAAGCTGAGGCAACCTTGCCACAAAGGATAGCCCTACCTGGCTTCCTGCCCCGTGGCACCTTCTTCACAGACACATCCGAGTCCGAGTCCGAATCTGACTTAGTCACGTCCACAGTCTCGTTTTCCTCTTCTGAATCCACTCTGGAGTCTGAGTCAGACCCCGAATCCACCTTCTGAGAGCAAAGGAGAGAGCACTGAGAGGATCCATGCAAGGGTAGGAGAGGGGGGGTGCTGAACTGCATTTCTGTGTGAGCCATAAGTGGGATGAAAGGGGAAATTCATCTCCAAACTCTTCGGTAATGGATCTGCGTCTAGAGGAAGATGCCCTGACAAATCCTCACACACACAGATCTGTCATCAACACACCTCCCCTGGTGAAATGAGGTGGCCATTGTAGATTTAGTCACCTAGGCCCCTAGGAGGTCAGCTTAGATGATCACAAGGCCAGAAGAGACGACTAAAATCTATGAATATCCCTTCTTGCTGCTCCTCCAACTCATCAAACCCACGTGCAGGAAGCCTGTCATTCCCACTCCTCTCTGACACTGTGGGCAACATGAAATCAGAAGTTCAGTCTCCTCCAGCTGCCCTGTGTGTTTGTGTCTCCTTTCCACTTACATCCAACAGAATGAGTCTGTCTGATTGGCTACGCCACCATCTGTGCTGGATGCCAACTGGCACAGCCAAGTTCTCCACAGCAAGGGGCTATACTGCTGCAGCAGAGCAGGGAGAGCGGACAGGCAGTGGGAAAGGGCTGCTTGCTTCTACACCGTTTTACCTTTTTCTTCCTTCCGCCTGCAGACACTCTCCTGGGAGCCCTGGCCACCGGCTTCTTCTCTGGAGTAAAGTCCTAGGAAGGAACAGAGACATTCGCATTAGGAAAGGCCTCACTTTGGCTTTAAGAGCCTTCATCCCACCACGCTCAGCAGTTAACTGACCATGCCCAGACCCTGACAGAGAGAGGTGAGGGCACCTTCCAGGTGGTATTAAGGGGGCAGAGAATGGCTCCAGATCAGCTCTTCCAACAAAGCTCCTTCCCCTCATTACCCAACAGCCCTTCACTTTGATCCCCACAGACACTGCCCCAAAGCAGTGGGGCTTTTCAATCTAAGAACAAACAAGCTTCCCAATCTTAACTGGGGCAAGGAACAGATATGATAATGTCCAGCAAAGAGGTGTCTGGCACTTTATAAAGTGCAAATACAGAAAGATGCTATTTTTCATAAAGTCCGAGAAAGAATGGCTCCTGGGGGCCCAGCCAGCCAGTCAATGAAGACAAGGGTTCCACACACCATGCCAGGGGTTAAAGTAGACCGGAACGCCCCGGAACACCGTTCCGGGGCCCACAAATTTTGCAGGACAGCGTTCCAGGGCCCACAAATTTTGCGGGACAGCGTTCCGGGGCCCACAAATTTTGCGGGACAGCGTTCCGGGGCCCAGGATTCCAGAAAACTCCGGCGGAACGCAGGTTCCGCTCTGCCCTGCAGGCAGGCTGCTGCTCAGCTGGGAGCAGCAGCTGCCAGTCGGGCTAGGGAGTTTTCAAAATTCCCGCCCTGAGCATGTTCCAAAAGAGCAGCCAGAGGCCCCTGCAGCTCTCCGGCCAGGTAAGTTGGGGGTGGCAGAGGGGTGGAATGCTGGGGACCGGGAGGGTCGGAGAGCCGATGGGAGTGGAGGGGACTGGGAATGGGGGCTGGGAGGGTCGGAGAGCTGATGGGGGGTTGGGGAACAGGAGCCGGTGGGTTCCAGAAGAGTTGGAGGCCGGGGAGCCGATGGGGAACTGGGGGGTCAGGGAATGGAGGCCGGGAGGATTGAGGAGCCAGGGCCAGGGAGCTGCTGGGGAACTGGAGGCCCCGGGCAGTGCCCAGGTCAGACAGAACTTGGGTTCAGGGACTCTAAGGGGGACTGGAATTGTGGGGTGGGTTCCCCTGGGGGGCTCTGTGCTGGGGAGACCGGCCAAGCCCAGCCCGCCTCCTGCAGCTGGGAGCTGGGCTTTGGCTGCTCACTTCCCCTCCGAGCTTGGGGATGTATGCAGCCCTTTCTTTCTCTTCTTTTTCCTTTTTTTTTTAAACCTTTAAAATTAATTTTAATTAAAAACCTTTTATAAAAAGGTTATAAAAACCTTTCTAAAATTCAATTTCAATTAAAATTAATTCAATTTCAATAAATTAAAAATAAACCCAATTAATTTTAGTTGCAATCAATTTTAATTCAATTAATTAATTTTTAATTTATTGTTAATTAAATAAACTGGTGGCCCTTCAAGGTTTTAAAATCTGTATTTTGGTCCCTCAACCAAAAAGGACGGGAACTACTGATTTATAATGCAAAATTGTAAGTGTTCATTTGCTTATTCTTTGTCTTTCTAATGATATTGCTATCTTGGGGGGAAAAAAAGGAGTCCTGTGGCACTTTGAAAGACTAACATGTATTTGTTAATTTGTAAATTTGCTAGTCTTTAAGTGCCACAGGACTCCTTGTTAGTTTGGCTGATGTAGACTAACACGGCCACCCCTTTGGATCTTGAATGGAAGTAATTCTAAAAGTAAATGTGTGTTTTGTTCAGGACTCTAGAAAGATGTCATAAGGCAACCCAGCAGTGCTGTCTCTAGTTCTAATAATAACTCCTCGTCTGAAAAGATTTCAGTGACACGGCCCACAGGCCAATAGCCTAGTCCTCATGGAGATTTGAGTTTGAGACCCCTGTCCTAGATAGTGTTATTAGGTTAGCATGCATTTAACATCTTTTACTTGGATGGTGGTCACTCACCATCCAGACCTTATTACTTACAACAGTTAAATGGTGTTGATATGGGTTGTGTTTTGCAAACCAGTGTTGTTTGTGCTCACAAATAGACCATATATCTGTGGAGATGAAACATAGTTTGTGTTCTAGTGTCATTTCTCAGCAAATTTCTATTTTAATTGATGAGAGTATGAGTTTAAATAAACTTTCTTGCCTTGTAATTTAGTTGTGCATAAGTTTTGATGCAAACATTGGTCCTGTCAGATTTTTTTCTTGGTCTGATTGCACATAGGCAGCAATGATGCTGATGGCGTAGTATTAGCTTTGCTGCAGTGTTTGACAGCACATGGGTTCATGGAGGAATTTCTCAAAGATAATTGGATTGGTTTAGGTGTAGATGGAGCCTCTGTCATGTTAGGCAGTAAGGCTGGTGTTTGCTGCAAAATTAAAAACACGATTTCCACTTTTGATAAGTTGGCATTGTTTTAATCACTGAGTGGAATTGGCCGTGGCTGATGTTATCAAGTGCTGCAGTGAAGTTAATCACTTTAAGTCATTTGTGGATTCAATGTACGCTCTGTCCAGTCAGTCACAGAAGTGCTTGAGAGAGTTGGCTGACTGTGCGAGTGGTCTGGAAGTCCAGCTTAATAGGATTGGATGTGTACTTGATGTATGTTGGGTTGCCTCTAGTTGCCACACTATACGAGCTGACTGGCAGTCATATGCAGCCCTCCATAGCAACTTCTTGAAAAAAAATCAACTGATTTCTCATGGGAAGGGAAAGATAAAGCAAAATTTGCTGGTATGGCAAAAAACCTGGAGAATCCAGTTTTTGTTAAAAATGTGGGTCTCATGCTTGATGCTCTGGAGGAACTTGCAGACCTGTCCTTGGTGTTGCAAAAATCTGATGTAACATTATCTACAGCAAGTAAGTTGATAAGGCAACAAGTTTAGGTGTTTATAGCTCGCAGAGTGAGATTCAGAGTTCTACCAAGAGGTTTGTGAGGCGATTGCTGTAGGTTGCTTTAAAGGTGTATGTGTAAACATGTCTGTGAATGCTGGCAAGCAAATTAGAATTTCTAAATGTCTGTTTTACCAGGCCTTAGCAGGCTGTATGAATGCTAGATTGTTGCCAAACTCAGAAAAACATCTAAGCAGTGCTGTTGAAGCACTTGACCCATCACATTTCACTACAGAGCTGTCACTGGAATTTGGTGAAAGTGACTTAAAATTTTTGTGTTCCAAGTTTCACATTGCATTCAATGAAATGAAATATGCATATCAGGAATATAAAGATCACAATACTTATTGTGTTATGCAGTGTTTGCTAGTTTGTGACAGTAACTGATATAGACATAAATGCCTTATAAAATTATAAATATTTTTATGGAGTGATAACCGATGCATATGGTACTGAGAAGTGGTTGCAAACGCGTATTTGGGCTGGGGTTTGCACATGCATGAAGGGGTCCCGGACAATACAGGAAGGGGGCCCAGAGATTAGGAGGGTTCCGGGGCCCGTCAAATTATACTTTAACCACTGAACCATGCCAGCCTGTGCTGACTGCTTTCATCACCCAGAGATGCCAAAGCCCTGGCCTGGACTCCATGTTCATGGATGGACTAATGACTGCACTAAGACAGCAGAAGAGGCAAAGGGAAATATCAGGGGATAAGAGCCACCACACTGGTGTTACCCTGTGAAAGAGGAAGCCAGGTAAGTAATGGCACAAGGCAAAGAGTATGGGAGCTGTAACACGGTGTGCCACTGCCCTCTGCTGCAGCAATGAGGCAGGCTCGGACAGCTGGGATTAAGTTTCTAGTAACTGCAGGTCCCCAGAGCACATGAACTCTAGTACCACTAACAACTTATGGACACGTTGCTTGAATTCAAGTGACAGAGGTTTATGTCTGTGTGTAACAGACCATTCCCCCATGCTTCATGTGGCCCATTTAGCTGGCATCTGCACTGTGCAGACTAACACAGGACTGAGAGCCTAAAACAGAGCGTGCCTCATCCTGCATCCTCTCCAGTAGCTGATTAGTTAATCCGAACCTGCCCACCCTGCCCGAAGCACTGCAGCATGGGGAAATCTCTAAAACACTCACTTACCTGGTCACTATTTTTCTCTGACTCAGAAGAACTTTCCGAGTTCTCCTCTTCCGAGGGAGATGCACTGCCCTGGTCAAGGTCGCTGGAGGATTTCCGGGGTCGTTTAGCCACTGGCATCTGAAGTAAGAGAAACAGCAACGTAACAGCTGCCACACACAGGTATATTACTCACTGCTATCCTCTCTCCCCACAAGACAGAACAAGACCTATGGAACAGGGCTTTAGCCACCTCCCTCCTTACTGTTTTCTATGTTAAACTCAGAACAATAGCCAGGGTGGAGCCTAAAGGCGCACACGACTCAGGCCAGAACCGATGCACAGTCTACAGTACACGCTGTGATAGGATCCTCCGATGATACCACCATGCGAATGTGTAAACAGAAATGGCTTTGTCATTTGATGAATTAGTTTTGCCGTCTTGGCTACCTTTGAATTTGGGATTTTTTCAACCTCATTTCCCTCTGGAGTATCACCAGGGGAACCTGTTTTCGCATCCTTCCTAAAAATCATCCTGCTGTGCAGTGTGACTGGCACAAGACAAATGCTGCTAGCTCTAGGGCAGACTGCAGCACCTAAGTGATAGGTGACGCGTCCGTCTTGCGTACAATTTCTAAAGCGCTTTCTGAGCCAAGTGTGAAACCTGTTTTATAAATGTAACCATCTGACTTCGACTCCCAGCCCAGCAATTTCCCGCCAGTGCCATGGGGCACACTTACCTTCATAGCGAGTGCTTTTCGTTTCAGTCCACTACGGTCACTCCCCTTGTCAGATTCCTCATCACTTTCTAGCTTCTCCATGGCCGCAGCAGCAACAGCAGCAACTGCCATGGCAGCAGAGTCTTCTTCCTCCTCTCCTCCATCGCTTCCTGCCACCGGGTCATTCTCGGGAACATCACTGTCTGAGGAGCTCACTGGCTAAAGGGACAAAGAAATGGAAAGGTCAAGGGTTACTGCTCAAGGCACGGAATAAGAGAAAGGAGGAAGGGAATAAAAGAGCTAACCATGATGCAGAGGAGGACTGAGCTGGGAAGGGTATTTACAAAGGGGCACAAAGAATTGCTTGGGCAGCTACATGAACAGCTGCCATCTGACCCTGAGATAACATCCCTTGCCGACAAGCTAGGGACCTCCCCGCACCCCCAAGGGGTGACATCCACCATAAAGGCACAGTGCCAAGTAGACCATCTAATGAATGTATTCTATATCCTCTCAGCCAAATCCCGACTGTAACCCCATTCTACGTCATCCCCATCTCGATTACCTACGAACAAAGACAACTCTGCACTGGATCCCCTTCCACCTCTGGGATCACCTAGTGCTGTGCTATGCCTTTCACCATCCTGTGCAAAAGATGTTATCACATGGCTCCTCTGAAAAGCCCACACTTGACTCCTTCTCATCAGAGAGCCAGATTCCAGCCTTCCTTTTCTCCCCAGGGTACTGGAGATGGGGATCTGCTCTCACCTCCTTCAAGGCAACACGCTTGACTCGTTTCACTCTGGTTTTTGATCAATTCACAAGGGAGTGACTGTTCTCAGGGTGACCAATGGAACTTTGCTCACAGAGCCCTCTTCCCAAGCTACTTTATTGCAGGGCAGCTTCAGACACTTTCCCACTTGAAAGAGTCACATAAAGGGTTGGGTTTCACCGGCATGCTGCTCTCCTCCTTTGAATCCCACCTCTCTTATAAATCCTTTAACCACCAGCAGGAAGCCTTTATATCTTCCTGTATTCCCTTTATTATACAGTACCTCAAAAGGCCCCACCTAGGAGTCTCATGCCTCCCTTCAAACATGCACATCACATATATGAGGATGAGGACAATGACATCATTTTCCTTGACTCAATCTCCCATTTCTGACATGGCTTTCACTTCCACAGTTTCCTACTACTGGAATTCTTCCCTCTGGCTAAAAAGCTCTCTTCACCCTATCCATTTGATGTTCACAGCATTCTCCTTCATTCTACTCACAAGGCCAAAAATCTCGATTCCAAATTTTAAATTTCCTCCTACAGTCACCACATTTATGCCAGAGTTCATCTTTTCCTCAAGCACATCTCTGTTGAAGTCCTTACCTTTGCCTCAATCAATTTCTGCCAGGACTTGTGCGGGTCTCTCTTTAACAGCTTCTTAAAACCCTGCTCTATGAACTTTAGGCAAGTCCAAAACACCCTCTAGTTCCAGACACCAGGATTTGTCACTGCTATCTTTCCTTACAGTCAACGATTTCTCATTCACTACGATAGCCAACATTTAGTTGCTCTTAAAATACTCCATGGAATCATCTCACCCTACATCTATGACCTTGTACCAAGCCATCTCTTCTGCCTGTTCACTGTATCTACAGCCTCTCGCCCAAATTCTGCAACAGTTTGGGTGGAGGTTGTTGTTCTTTCATATGGAGTACCCCTTCCATCTGACACTGTCTTCTTGTAAGTCACCACCTCTATATTTCATCTCAAAGCCTTCCTTTGTCTCTCTAGACCAGGGGTCTGCAACCTATGGCTCTGGAGCCGCATGCGGCTCTTTGGCTGCCCCCTTGCGGCTCTGGGCTCCCCCAACCACCAGGGTATCCTGCAGGAAGCCCATGCCTGGCTCTGGGCTTCCCCCAGCCACCAGGGACCCCACGGGAAGCCCATACCAAGCTCCAGGCTTCCCCCCCCTGCATAAGGGGACCTTGCAGCAGAAATCCTGGCTCACCTCCCTGCACCTCCCACCAGGAGGCTACACCCATTGAGGCTCTCAAAACACTTTGTTATTGAAGGAATTTTCAAAAATGGCTCTTCTTATCTTTTGGGTTGCAGACCCCTGCTCTAGACTAAGTACATAGAAAGCAGCTTTGGGTATCTTTATGAAGATCACTATGTAACAAATTGTATCATTCTGTTTTTATTATATATAGTGTCTCTCATACACCTGAATATTGGACTGCACACAGCTTTCTCTAGGTCTGATCCAAAGCCACACTAGTGATCTTTGGAGCAGGTGTGCCAATGCCAGTGAAGAGAATGACACCATCTAACAGCCTGAGCACAGGGCTGGGAGCCAGAAACTCTCAAGTTCTAATTCTTGCTTCGACACAAATTTCCTTTGTGACTTTGGACAAGTCACAAACTCTGTGCCTCAGATTGCATCTGGAAAGCAGGTGGGAGGAGGGTTAGTTATTTGTAAAAGTTATTTTGATCCTCCCCCCATTTTGACATGGAAGCTTCCCAATACTCCAGTGCCAAGCAGCAGGAAAAGAAGGAAAGGCTATTTGAAGACACACAGCTCAGAATTGCTGAGTCCCTAGACACGGCTGACCACACAAGCCCCATACTCACACTCACCGGAGGGGCACTGTAACTGGCATGAGGGTTGTTCTGGATTTCCCACAATCCCTCATTGAAGCCTTTTCGCTTGTTTGGCTTCCCGTATTTGTCCTTGTACTTGTCGTAAAAGAACAGGTCCTTAGATCCCAAGAAGGCTCTGGGGGAAACAAAGCAGAGGTCAATCCCAAGCAGCTGGGAAGTAGGCAATGACAAGAAATCACGTGGGCGATGGGGCTTACGTCTCGTGTGTTCCAAAGAAGAAAATGGGATACTTGTTTGGCGGTGGCTTCACAGCCCCATCTGCGATGTCATCAATCTGAAAAGAAGCATAAGGCAGGAGGTGGTCAGAGGGGGCATCATCATGAGGCAGCAAACAAAGTCGGGGCACCTAACTGACAAACCACCAAGCTTAGCTGTGTCACAAATCCACTGCGCAAATCCACTGAGGAAGGGAGCTTTCATGGCCAATTGGGATCTCTAGACAAGCAACAGCAGGGAGCCACACCAGCTTCTGTGTCACTAGAGCTCTACTCTAAGACTTGGGTTGGAAATGCTGCCTACTTTATGGGCTCTGTGCATAGTGGGAACAAGTGCCTGACTTGGGCTACCAGTAAGAACACAACGGAAGGACACCCAAGAGGATCTCATCCAGCCCTACTTAAGGTGAGGAAGATTGCTGCAGCAGGCCATCTGAATGGTCCTTTCTGGCTGGACATAGGCTATAAGAAAAGCCCTGGCTGCTAGAAGGCAATCCAGCCCAAGGTGATTGGCCCTTAATGGACAGCAAACCCGTCCTTCCCACATGTCCCACTGGCTCCAGTGCCCATCAATCACTTGCACATGGCATAGCCAGGAGCACAGCCTCCAGGCAGAAGCCAATGAATGTTAAGGGTTCTCTGACTACAGAAAAGGGGAGGTCTTTCTTCACAGGAAAGCATCCCTCAGGGAGAGAGCAGACTGGGCCTCCAACAACGCCAGCATCCTCCTGATTCTGATCAAGTTTCTACTGGAGTCCCACGTTCTAGCACTAGCAAAACACATAGTGCACAGGTGGATCAGAAAAAACACCATACTAGACCCTGGGGAGCCCTGTAGGTCACGCATTGTCTTTCCAGTTCCAACATCCATCACCTTTCCCAGGTACCCACTACATTCCAATCCCATGCATTTGCAGCCTGTTTGTTCTTGCTAATATTCCCCCCCCCCCCCCCCCACACACACACAGTGGTGACCCTGCCCCTCTCTCAGCTGAACATAAGAAAGGCCGTACTGGGTCAGACCAGAGGTCCATCTAGCCCAGTATCTGTCTACCGACAGTGGCCAGTGCCCAGGTGCCCCAGAGGGAGTGAACCTAACAGGCAATGATCAAGTGATCACTCTCCTGCCATCCGTCTCCATCCTCTGATAAACAGAGGCTAGGGACACCATTCTTAACCCCTTTCTGGCTAATAGCCATTTATGGACTTAGCCACCATGAACTTATCCAGTTCCCTTTTAAATATTGTTATAGTCCCAGCCTTCACAACCTCCTCAGGTAAGGAGTTCCACAAGTTGACTGTGCGTTGTGTGAAGAAGAACTTCCTTTTATTTGTTTTGAACCTGCTACCTATCAGTTTCATTTGGTGACCCCTGGTTCTTGTATTATGGGAGTATTTAAACAACTTTTCCTTGTCCA